>NW_023611508.1:0-85970 GCF_013339725.1 Rhipicephalus microplus | reverse complement strand
GGGAAAAGTTTCGGCCAGCTAAAGTGGCAATATTTGCTTAATGTATGTCTTATGTTAAAACATCTATTGCAGCAATCATGAACTATCCAACTCTGCTTGACTGGCCTAGGCGTACTTGACCCAAATCTGAATCTCGATGCTTCGAAAGATCCCACGCATTTTGGCACTCCACTCTTTCGAAGCGCAAGAGAAAATATGCTTCACCGGTTTTAGAGCTGTCCTTATTGACGTCCTTGTACAATTTCGGTGGAATGCCTAACGAGGACTCACCAGATATGCCGACTAGACTGGCATCTATTGGGTGACTCGTCGAGTGAGATAGCGCGAGCAGTCACGTCACAAGCGCAAACGTTTCCTGCGCCACAAGACAGCAAAACGCAGTGTTAGCCTAGTGCCAGCCATATAATATTCCTGCAACCCTCCACCGAACTTTCTTTGTATAACAGCGCACGTGTAGTTCTTTGCTTCTATGAAACCACCACTTCTATGAATTGTATGTCTTTCTCTTGTTTTTCCTTCTATGCTTTTTGAATGCTTGGATTTCACTGTTCCGTGTCCTAAGAACTGGGTTAATATTGACACTTGTCGCTCATACCGGTCGCTCATACGCCCCGTCATACCTCAACGGCCTGTCACTCATATCCACGTACCATGTACCATTGTTGGCCGGGTACACAACACAGGGGACCATATGAGAGTCTAATGAATTATCAACGGGCTTATAAATCGAGAATATGACCGGTTGTCTCATATGCATCAGACTCCAGCGCCCTGACGCCATTTTTTCAGCCACAGCAGCTTTATAGGCAGGCATTGAAATTACGGATAAAATTTGGAAAGAAATCACCAATGAATACGGTACTTACTTCCTCATGCGAATCGAGGCACAACTTTTTGTTGGGCAACGTTAGCTCGTCCGAAGTGTTGGCTTTGCGCAGTTGTATCAAGTACATTCGTTCATAATTGTGACACAACTGCCAGCTCTCCATGCTACCCAGGAGCGAGGTAGTAAGCGAAATGCAGACAGCCTTATTATGAAACTAAGCTATCCTCAGTATCTCCCTAGCCCTGCATGTGCCCAAGCTCCGAGTGTGTGGCCAGTGTCGACGGAGGACAAGGTTGCGTTAGAGGCCAGTGGCTAAACATCGGCTACTCCACGTTTCGCTCTCTTTCATGCTCGCTCGCTCTATGGCTCGCTCTCTTCCATGCTCGTTTGCTCTATCAGTTTAGCCGACTTCTACGCAACGGCGACCATGCTGCACGCAAAAACGGGCGTCTGAGTGCAGTGCTCTAAAACGCCCTAACTGCGCGCAAATCTAGAAGAGCAGCTTTTTTAGAGCCCTCATAACTTTCTTGGGCAACTAATACAAATACGCATGCATGGCATCGACTACGGCATAAGTCATAATTGTTTTAATGTAGAAAAAACATCCACTGTGCTATTATTTATCTTTTAATGGCGAGGTAACCGCTACAGATCTCTAAAACGTTTTGAGCAGTCTGTCTATGCTACATGACGATATTATAAATGTTAGTATTTTTGCAGGTAGATGACACCACTTGTCAATGCTGAGACTTTTGTGCCTCACCTTTTTTTAATTGCTTTCTTATGATATTAACACGCCTTCGGGTCTCCTTCAAAGTATAACTTTGTGCGCAACTAATGAAATCAAGCACCCTGTTTCGTTATATAAAGTAATGGTGTCGATTTATTAGGAACTGAAGCTCTACAGTTTGAGTGGTGAGGCTGAGGGTTAAATGTGTTCAATTTTCTTTTTTTATTTATGGTAAAGATAGTGTTAGAATAATGAGTTTTTATTATTAAAGTGGTAAATGAAATTCCGTAACCTAGTATGGACATGGGGTTAAGGTGCAGGCACTTATCGCAAATGGTAAAATAGAATGATGACAGTGACCATAAAGAAGCAGCCGCTAAAGTTAGGATACCTTAAACGATTTGAAAAGATAAC
The DNA here is from genome assembly GCF_013339725.1 of Rhipicephalus microplus. NCBI lineage: Eukaryota > Metazoa > Arthropoda > Arachnida > Ixodida > Ixodidae > Rhipicephalus > Rhipicephalus microplus. The sequence continues at coordinate 84,000 of NW_023611508.1, read as the reverse complement.
CTCTAAATGCAGTGTATCAAGCAATATAGATGCTACAACCTTTTTAAATGTAGGTGCTAAAACCCAAAACTCGACCTATTTTTTACACTGCGACTTTTTGGTACCGGTTCCTGTTTTGAGCGGCATCATCGTCATCATCGGTAACGTTGCCACATGAAAGTAGTAACATCAGAAAAAACTCATGTCATCTCCCGCTAAAGGGAACCATGTGTAGATGCAAAGCTGTGAGCGCTAACGCTTACACTGGAGGCGATGTTGACGATGGCACTGATCGTGGCGTTGCCCAAGAGAGAAACCTAGGCAGGTGCAAAGCACGCAGTAATGAACCACTGTTTTTTTTTATTGGAACAAGCCATTCACTGCTAATTGGCAATGAGTCACAGAAAATTCCGTTTGGACACAGAGATCAGCAGTGCAATTTTAGTTAAGCGCTAGCTGCTAATTTTTAATGTTCAATAACCCATAGAAGAAATCTCCCACTGGCACTTCCTTGGAGGCAAAGATCCAGTGCCTATATACATGGGGTAGCCAGTGAACGGTTGTGCAGCGCGAGCAGTCTGTTTTTTTTTTTTTTTCAGTCACAGAACTCGCTAGCCCCAGCAGAAGCGTCCTGCGTCAGTGATGCGAGGTGAAAGAGGGGTAGTGTAGGGGAGAATAGAGAGGAGGAGAGGACACGCATACGCAGTGGCGGTGTAAGCGCCGCGAGGAAGAAATGGCTAGAGGAAGAAGGGGGAGCAAGCGTAGGTTTGCAGACCGCTTTGCTCGGCTTGTGAGGTGAGAGGGAAGGCGTAGAGTAGAAGAGAACGTAACACGCCCGCGTCGATGTTTGAAAGAGGGAAGGAGAGTTGCGCATGCGTAGCGCGAGTGCGTACGCCGACGCCGCGGGACATAGATTCCAGTAAAAGATGCTTCGCCTCTAAAACACCGTGAATAGAATGCGATTAACACTCGGGCCGTCTGCGTGGTGGGGAGTAACCAACATAAGGTCCACGCTGGCGCTGAAAACTGACTTGTCAAAAGACCTTATACCAGCGTAATGCTGGACAGAAATCAAGGCAACGTATGTTATATAGCATGGAAGAAGTTGAAATAAGAGCGAAATACCACACAATGCTCATTGCACTATGGGTGTGTGGTTTCACGCTTCTCACCTACTGGATGGTGCTCAGTCATATTCTTCATCCACCTACAGCATCAACATGGTAGACATAATATGTTTTAGAAATGTAGCGCGTACCTAGATTTTCTGCAGAAAGACGAATACAGGCGTAGTGTGTGGTATCCTGCCTCACAAAAGTTAAGACGTATGGCGCAGTCGATAAATTTAGGAAGGCCAAGACTTCAAACACAATTCGCCTTGTACCAGCCCGAAGCTCAGCTCGGAATTGGCATCAGGCAGGATAGTAATCGTTGGTTATTTTTCAACAGTAACTGCTTTAGTGATGTTGCCAGCTAGAGGCATGGGACTATGAAGCATGCTGAAGTGGATGGCACTGGAATACTGCAGAGTTTAGGATTCTTTACCGCATATATACATTCACATCGCGCAGTACAAGGGTCTGCGGGATCACGCCTCTATCGTAATGCTGCCACCGCGTCTCTGCTTAGCAGCGCGGCGGCTTAGCCTCACTGTCAGTGCCATTTTTTTTTCAATTGTATGCCATCTCCACTATACTGGTTTCTTTTTTTCGGCGTAGTATCAAGAAGATAATTTCTCCTGCATGCTCTGCCTTTTCGGTGAAATCGTACTGTAAAGGTTTAGAATGGCCAACAGAAAAGTAATGCTTCCTTTTCGTTACTGAGCATGGTACTGAATTCATAATTATGAATGTCAACTTCTTAATCGGCGCTTTTCAAACTCGAAATGTCTGATATAAAAATTATCGCCTTGTGTGAATGATAGTGAAACTCTTTTGGCACAAATAGTTATTGGTAGCACTACATGACAAGCATCATAGGCCACTGTGATACTTCCGTTACAACGCTCCTAAACTAAAGCAGTAAACTTCTCAGCTTGATTGCTTACTGCGTCACTTATTCTGTATTTGCTCAGGTCATAAACTATGTGTTAAAAAACGTGTTGCATTCAGAATCAAATAATTACGAGCATCTTCTTTTTTTCAGTAAAGCAACAGAACAAGACAGTTACAGGTACGTAGGTCTATAAGATTGATATTCAGCCAAACCCTTTCGTTGAGAACTATTCAAATATTTTTATCTGCATAATTGAGTTCTTAGCTATTGAAGAACGTTTCTATATATCGTGTTAGCAGACAGCCGTTCATAGCATCACCATTAAGTCTAGGCACTTGTATCGACTCAAAGGTGCTTGTTCTCGGCCCAAAGCTGGCCATCACCTCATATGAACAGAATACGTTTATTGGAGCAGCAGCTGCGAAATGCTGCCTCCAAGCACATGACGTACGTGCGTCAGTAACAGGTTCAAGAAGGGGGGCCATGACGAAAGAATCCGCAGCGACAATAACGGCGACTCCAAAATGAACCTATAGAAACTTAGTGCGTGAAGACGTGATTAACTCGGGTAATTTTATACAAATAGCGAGCCTCTTAACGCCGTGAAGTTTACTGATGTGTAATATAGTACTGACTGTACTTTAGCGTGCAAGTGGAATAAACAAGTTTGAATAAGTCTGTCTATTAGGGATAGAAAGCTCGTATGATAGTATGATAAGCCAACACACACACGTGCGCGCATATGCGCATATATATATATATATATATATATATATATATAATATATATATATATATATATATATATATATATATATATATATACGAGATCTAACAGACAGTAATGCCAAGGAATGTACAGGGGAAGTTATTAGAACCAATGGAATCTAAATAAGAAGAAAGAAAAGCGGATTAAAAAATAACCAGCCATGAGCAGGCGCTCCTGCTCACGGCTGGTTATTTCTTCATCCATTTTTCTTCTTATTTACATTCCATTGGTTCTAATAACTTCCCTGTACATTCCTTGGCATTACTGTCTGTTAGATCTCATTAATATTGTGTCAAAACACGAAAAAACAAGCCTCTAGGTATACACGTCTTTCCCATATATATATATATATATTATATATATATATATATATTATATATATATATATTATTATATATATATATATATATATATATATACGTTTCTAAAAAAAACTATTTATTGGTGACGTTTTGATCGGAGGAGACCCATCTCTTTCAGGCAAAATTACTAGGCTCAAATGCGCTTTTACGCCATCGTCCAGCGAGAGAGAGAGAGTGGAAAAAAGAGCACACATAAATGAGTGGCTGAACAACCCATGCTTGGCCACTCGTTTTCCTGTGTTACAGTACGCAGAAAATGTTACCCTAGTAATTAGTTTCACTAATGATTGCACGAATTTTATTGTTAAAGAAATAAACTGCGGCCCTCAAATTCAAATTACGTTCCTACATCCACGTTTTACTGTATCTTCAACTCGGATTATAAGAAATTTGTAATTGCTACAAGATGAATTCTGGCACTTAGCTTACTTATTTAGGAACATGAGAGGTTGGTGTCAGGTACCAGAATTAAGAATCGATTATTGCCTAAGCACCCAATGCTTTCTTTACTTTACTGCTTCCATGCATAATACAGCAATGGCATGGTTTAAAAAACATCGAGGTGAAAACATCCCATTTTCCGAAAAACATTGATGTGTTGTTTGGTTGAACGTTGAAAAACTGGCTCTTGGACTGATTGAGTGAGTAAGAGTATCACTTACACTTTCGTTTTCACAGTATCAACAAAAACACTTGAGGTGGTTAGATACCCTCTCTTTCAGGTCCCTCTCGAAGGGAGGCTTCATGAATGTACTCAAGTGCTGAACAAAGGTCGAGTGACATTCAGACTCGAGTAGCTGTCACTAAAAAATGGCAATTTTTCGCTTATCTGCACAACGATGGGATTTGTTGGTTCTGGTATGTTTAAAATCTCGAGTACAAAGCGTTGGGACTAAAAAAATGGCAATTTTTCGCTTATCTGCACAACGATGGGATGTGTTGATTCTGGTATGTTTAAAATCTCGAGAAAAAAGCGTTGGGGTAAGGCATGGTGCGATTTGAAATGACTGCAAAAAAAAAAAAAGGAGGAGCAGCTCGAGGAACATGTGCCTTTTCGATTCAAAAAAGTGAAAGCACAGAAATTGGGAAGACGGATGATTTAGGACAACATGAAATTCACGCTCGTGTGGGGTCGTTCTGACTAGTTATTATCCTTAATTTCATGCTCTGTTATTTTCTTTTGAAAACTAAAATTTGCCTACTAGGCCACACATTTATACTTTAACTTCTTATAATTTCCCTAAGTAATGTATAAGCATGACATTCTTGTAAGAAACTATGATTGTAACTTTGCGAAAAGGCTCTTGTTCAGCCACAACTGGAAAGCTGCTAAAAAAGGGGGAAATATAATAAAAAAAACTCGTCTTATGTTACTGGCGTGATTATGGTCACACATCCCGACAAAGCTTTTCAATTTATGCAGATTAAAAAAACGCCCAAACTTATGGCAATAAGCCTTTTCATGTGCCTTTTGAAGACACCTTGGTACCGAAGTTTTCTTTTTTACTGGAAAGCTGCTAAAACAGGGGGAATAATAATAAAAAAAACTCGTCTTATGTTACTGGCGTGATTATATGGTCACACATCCCGACAAAGCTTTTCAATTTATGCAGATTAAAAAAACGCCCAGAACTTATGGCAATAAGCCTTTTCATGTGCCTTTTGAAGACACCTTGGTACCGAAGTTTTCTTTTTTACTGGAAAGCTGCTAAAACAGGGGGAATAATATAAAAAAAACTCATCAATACTTGGTTAAGCTCCATATCCACACTCCGAAGAAGGCAGTTCCATTTATGATTTCATTTTTAAAACAGTTTATTTTTGAGACAGAGATATGCGCAGTTTTCTCGTCTAGCTGGACGATAAATGGGTCCGCATTTAACGATTCTTCTAAATACCTTCTCAAGTAACTCTATTTTCTGAATAAAAAGCCACCTTCTGCATTGAAGCCTCTCAACACTTTTGATCTTACGCTGTTTATATCCGTTTATTTCATATTACTGCTTTCATTGTGTCTTTGCCCAACGCTTGATCAATTCGTATACATACGCCCAACAACAATGACGTTTGCACGTACAACTAACTGTTCGACATCCCATTGCCTTATCACGTGTGGCTGTAGCCGGCGGCTGTAACGATTTTCAAAGCAGCGAAGAATGTCAGAGAGATTGCTTCAATGTTAACCAAGTAGTAAAAGAACATTGGCCTGAAAAAGATCTGAAAATAGTATTGCGTGAATATATTTGCAAGTGTACTTACAAACCCAATTATTGCAGCACTGCTTGTCAATCTGCCTTTTTAAATTACTTTTCGTTTTGAATGCTATCACGTGCCACTGTGCTTAGGTATAAAACAGGACAAGCTATGGTCATACATTATGTAGTGCACTGAATTCCAAGCGTTAAAAACTCTCTATGAATCTGACCTCTTCGGTGTCGATTTTCTTATTAGATGTGCATATCTTAAGATGGGTCTATTTAAAAAAATATACCACCGTTTTTATAGCTGATTTTAAAAGATAATGAAAGCCTACTGTAGCTGTGGAATACACTGCTGTTGATCAAGAGTAAAAACTGAAAAACAAACGTGGTTGTGAACGAAGTAGAAACCGCACAATCAAACGGGCAAGGATGGCTTTGGCATGTATGGCGCCTAAGTTGTCCTTTAAAAGCCGGTGCTCAGGCACACCAAAGTATGGTGTAACAGCCTCAGTGGCGAAAGAGGTGGTAGCCGCAGACTTAACCTGGTAATACAGCGTGAATAGCACCTCACGTCTTCCCACAAAAAGAGGTTCCAAGAGAGTGCAACAGGTAAAGTAACTGCCTCAGTCTCCAACAAAGTAATCGTAGCTCAAGGAAACAGGAAGGGCGGCTTGAGCTATATTAGCACCTAACGTCATAGTAAGAGAGGTGTGTGCGGCATTGGCTACCACACATCCTTTAACATGCATCGCTCTTCTATAATGACGTATTGTAACGTTGTATTACACGTGGTATAGACACTCATGGTATAAAACAAATATCATAGAATAATCACAAGAAAAACACTGGAGAACCACGTCTCGTTTTTCTGCCAATTTGACACGTTACACAGGGGTAAATTACCTAGTTCTCTCTTGTATTTATGACCAGATGTAAAAAAGAGCAAGAAACCGTTCTGTTTATTTTAAGGCAAACGCCTTACTGTTCTCTATTTTAAGCTCTAGTGGCGAATAATAATGAAGTTAAATTTACTTGCTCCAGACTCATTGTACTTCAGCCCTAAGGTGGGTGGTCTCCTCAGTCCAGGTAGACACGGCTTGCTGCCACCGCCTGAGCCCTGTTTACCAGTCATGGCTAGTTGACAGTATCTTGAGTCGTGAACATTTAAGAAACATTGCGTGTACGTGTGAGCTCTGCGTCCAGATCAGCATTGCTGCATTCACATGAGCAAGAACTAAAACTTACAGTATATCCATGAAGTGAATGACGATTAGTAGGGCAAAGCGTCATGCCGTTCATTGGTTCATGTGTCCGTACATTCAAGAATGCATCAATGCGTCCGATCACGTTCGAGATGGCCGACGGCGTGCTGTAACACTGACGAGACGCGAGCCAAGGAAGCCGAGCACAAGCGTCTTCAACGCGCCCACCGCTCTGCTTCGTCCATGACCCACCAATGATCCGCCACGTACGGCGACTATCCAGCAGACTGATGGAGGCACTCCTTCCTCACGCACCCACGCACAACCCAAGCGGCTGCCAATCAAAAAGTAGTGGTCAGCGCCATCTATATTATCCTCACTCAACGGCAGTTTGCATGTACGTGCACTACACTGTTCGAGAGATACGGCCTTCTTTCCTTTCTCGTGTCTTCGCCTTTCAGTCATAACATGGTTAGACTGAAGGAGCTCTGCCCCTTAAAAAATCACCGCCAAAGCACACCACATGAACAGTTAACCATGCAAGCTGAAACGTGTGGCCCCGGTGTTTACCACTGGATTGAAGGTGACGGTGCACTTAAATCATTCCCAAATATTGATTACGTTTTCACGCTTCTTCGTAGCGTTAAACACATGTTTTGCTTGGGTTCACAATGTTTATTTCACGTTCCGCGCATTGGGCCTCGGATTATCCCTATAACAGATGAGCATGATGAGCGGTTGAATTCGTTTTGCAACGCGTTAATGACAGTGGTTGTTCGAGAACCACAGGCAGCCTCAGACGTCGCTACCAAAGCTGAAGGGCCGCTGAAAAAACTCCCGCCGAAAGCAGGCGTTCACCCCAGCGAACGCACTCTCGCTATCATCACTTTGGCGCGGTCATGTCCGCAACACTTCTTGTTCGGCTCGGCGTTGTTGCAAGTCTTTGAGGTCAGAAAAGTACTTGACGCCGCGGTTCGCAGGATCCACCCTGATCCGCCCGCCACAGGCGCTTGCATTCTCGTTCGCGATTTAGCGTGCCATTGAAGCCTGTCTGAACATCAGTACGCAGTTGCGGCAAGCACTTGGTCTCTCGAGCCTGTTTTTTGTGCCAGGACTGCACCATTGGCTCAGGAAATGCAAGGTCTTTCACATTTTAACTGTCAGCGCTCTTATAGAGTTGTTCGTGGGTTACCCATGTGGAAGTTCTCAGTAGAAACTGATGCGCAGATGATTGATGTCATGGCTTTGAGGGAATGGACGACGTCACACATAACGCAGGCAATAGTGCGCGTGCTCAGGTACGACGCTGAATGCGACGTAAATAGCACAGCCAATGATGACCACTCGTGAGAATGACGTCTAACTGCTCTTGGTTTCTCGTAGCCATAAACAACTCTCGCTGTAAATGTAACCCTTTCTCCGCAAGGACGAAGCAATGAATGTGCTAGCGACAATTATAATGCAACGTGAAGAATGGTAGCTAGATCGAATGTCTGGTGGCGGCTCAAGAACAAAGAATGCACAAAAAAGTTACAGCTGTGCCGCAAAGACGAAGCAATGAACGTGATATCAATGAATTGGAAGGTCACGCGCCGAATGGCACAGATCGAAACGTGACCCACAACTCTCACGCTCAAATGACGCACGATACGTACTCACAGGTACAGATGAACGCGAACAAGCATCTAAGTTGTTACTTTGCTGTGTCTGAATAACGCGCCCTATTCGCAAATGGAGACGGTGCAACTATTGCAGTGACCTTCGTGCGCCCGATAACTGCAACACAAGCATTCTAGCGAAAGCCCAACGCCAGCCAAGTTGTACAAACATCCCCCCTAGGATATAAGGGCACACGACCTTCTCTACCCTGAGGGGAAAGTACGCGTGGGAGATGCGAACACGCGCCGCTGCGTGCTCATTGCGCCATCTTGCTGGTAGTGTTGGATGGATGGATGGATGGATGGATGGATGGATGGATGGATGGATGGATGGATGATGGATGGATGGATGGATGGTATGGCTGTACCCTTTAGATAAGGCAGTGGCTTGCGCCACCAAGCCGTAATACTTGGTGGGCCTAAAGCTACAATTATTTTTTTTTTCATTTAAATAGTGAGGTTGAGGACTCACACTTTGCAGTGAAGGGTTTGATTTTCACTCGTGCCTTGACTTTAGCCACCAATCAGATAACCTCCTTCTAGTTAATTCTACCCGATTAAAGTTTATTTTGCCCTCCCTGTCCTTAAACCACGCTGCTTAGAAAAACTCTGCGCCATCATCCTGAACTATAGAGTGCAGCCCTTTACAGAACGTTATAAAGTGTTCGGCAGTTCCCTCTTCCTCTCCACACGCTGAAAACACGATAGTTCCCCCCCCAAGATGCCCACCACCAGCGGTATGAGGTAAACATAAAAATCTTGCCATTTAAACGTTAAAGGACGTGCTTCGTGGTGGCTCAGTACTTGATCAATAGGCAGTTAAAACTGGCGGTACTTCAATGAATTTTGTGGGTGTATTTTGTGATGCACTTGCCTTTTAACCAATTTGTAAATATGTTAAATGTGAACAGTTTTGATATGCAAGGATGAAAAAAAAGCTCCGTGGTGGCTCAATGGTTAACACCTAGCATTCACAACTCAGAGATTCCACGTTCGATTGCGCGTGCCAGAGTTTTTTTTCAGGATTTTTTTTGTTCATGCCGTTTCATATAATAGATACGTATATATACGGTGAGTGACGGTGACGCCCACGTCGATGCTGAAGGCAAAATTTAGTGGAGAATGTCTATATAATTGCTATTGCAATAACGATTCCCACAATTTACACGAAGTGAATGATGATAAGTGGGGCAGAGTGTCCGTACGTCCCTCTGTCTATCTTTCAATGTGTCTGTCTGTCCGTGCGGCTATCTACCTGTCCGTCTTTTTTTCTGCCTGTCTGCTGTCTGTCCGGCCGTCCACTATACGAAAACCACTAACTACATCTAGTGATAATATTTTCAAGGGCACATACACAGCGCTATTCAGAGAGCAATTCCTAAATTGAAGTAACAGTGGCTACGTCTACTACTACTAGTACTACTACTACTACTACTACTACTACTACTACTACTACTACTACTCATACTACTGCTGCTACCTCCTATTTCTCCTCCTCTTACTATACTACTACTACTACTACTACTACTACTACTACTACTAATACTACTACTACAAATACAGACGAGGGAACGACTCACACCCTAAAAAGCTCCGCCCCTTGAGAACACACACAGGAAGAAAGCAAAAACAAAAACTACGTTCATAGCTCATCATTCAACGCTCTTGTCAAACACAACTGACGCACAGAACGTATGCGCACAAGTAAACACAGTGTAGTGGAGCATACGCACCAACGCGTATGCGCCTTCGGAAGACAACGAAAAGCCCGTGCTCTGCTTGCGCGAGAGTGTGTGCCGCCTTTGCCAGACTTGTCGTACGCCCACTTTCCGTTGCGACCTCGTTGCGACTTCTCTGCTCGAATAAACGTCATCACATTTGGTGGAGGCTGCTGAGATCCCCAAGCAGACCTGGAGCTCCGCTCTCGCAAGTTGCCTGAAAGAATACCACGAAACATGACTGACGCAGTCGCCAACCAGTCCGTCCCAGCCCAGCCAGCACCATGCTGCCCCGTCTACCTGCCCCGGCGCTATTCGCCAGCGGGACCCACCAATCTTCAGCGGAAGTGGTGAGCAAGACGTCGAAGACTGGCTGTCCTTATACGAACGCGTAAGCGCCAGCAACAAGTGGGACGACGACTCTAAGCTCGCCTACGTTATATTTTACTTGACAGACGTAGCTAAGCTTTGGTTTACTAACCGCGAAACCGCCATCGCCAACTGGTCCTCCTTTAAGACCCTCGTAACTGAAGCGTTCGGCCGACCAGAGATCCGCAAGCTCCGCGCTGACCAGCGTCTGCGTCCCAGAGCCCAGCAGCCTGGCGAAATGTTTACGAGTTACACTGAGGATGTGCTCGACCTCTGCCGGCGTGTTAACCCATCTATGCCCGAAAAAGAGAAAATTCGGCAGATTCTCAAGGGCATTGAGAATGGCGCATTCCAGATGTTGCTAGCGAAAAGCCCGACCTCGGTGGCAATCCTCGTAAGCCTGTGCCAGAGCTTCGATGAATTACGCCGTCAGCGTTCCATCGCCCGACAGAGTGTCTCACCACCAGATTCGATCTCGGCTGTCGCACTCGCAAATGCCAACGTTCGCCAAGAAAGTCTGTCCAACCAGATCAAAGACTTCATCAGGGAGGAAGTCGCCCGACAGCTCTCTCTGCTGCCGCATAGCGACGCGCCCACCGCAAGTCTGCCTTCGACACTGCAGCAGGCCATACGCACTGAAATTTGCGATGTCCTACCTACAATGCAGGCCCCTTACGCATGCACTTCAGCAGCATCTAATCTCTCAGCAGTCAGCTACGCACCACCTGCACCATCTTCACCTCTCAGCTACGCAGCTGTGGTTGCGCGGCCCCCACCGCATCCAGTATCCTTATCGGCTCCACCTCCTCCGGCAGCGCCTCCGGTTTACAGGCCCTCACCTCGCTTTTTCCTTCCATCTAATGAGTGGCGCACCCATGACAACCGTCTATCTGCTTCGCGTGTGACATCGCTGGCCACATTGCACGCTACTTACGCCGCCGTCCCACACCTGCGTACGCCTCCTTTGGAACTCCTACCTATGCGTCGCAGCAGGCCACCACGTCTGCATACGAACAGAGGCACTCTGACTCGGATCATCGCCCATCAACTTCTCGTTTCCCATCTCCTCGTCGCCGATCGCCATCTCCTATGCGTCGTGGACCACCTCCTGAGGAGGGAAACTCATCAGAGCAGTTCCAGAGGCAAGAACTGCAACTTCTGCGCAATTATCAAGGCCTCCATTTTCGCCGCGAAATGTTGTTGATGTCAATGTTGAGGGAGTCGCCACACAAGCGTTAATTGATACTGGGGCCCCCGTTTCTGTGATGAACGCAAAATTTTTTCGCAAACTGAAGAAAGTGACCACATCTCTCTGTGGCATCGTGCTGTCCACGGCTAGCGCGCAACGCATTCATCCCTCGGCTGTGTATACGGCGCGCGTCGTCATCCAAGACGTTTTGTACATCGTCCAATTTTTGTACTACCATCTTGCTCTCATGACCTTATCCTGGGTAGGGATTTCTTATCAGGTCATGAAGCTATCATCGATTGTTGCCGTGCTGAAGTGTCCCTAGTGCCAAGTAGTGAATTTCCATCGCCCGACCATTCACCAATGCTCTGCAAACTCATCGCTGACGACGACATCACCTTGCCTCCAGAAGCTTCAGTCCCTATTAGCCTTCATGTGTGGGGCAACCTGATGCCACGGTGGTGTTTACGCCATCCTCTATTTTTACTGAACGCAAGGGCATCGTGCTCCCATTTCCGTTCTTACAATTGTGTCTGGTTTAACCGTAATGCTGGTTACCAACCACTGCAACTACTCCATTGGCTTGCTTCGTGGTGAAACGTTAAGATATGTGCAACCTGTCGACCATATCAATGATATATTCTTCCCGACGAAACGCCATGTCACATTGCCGCAATCACTCAGGCGTCAAGCCGCAATCACTCAGGCGCCATCAAGCTCACCAGCCTTCGGCAATGCCATTGACGCAGACCTTCCCCCTTCGCATCGCAGCCAACTTGTTGCTCTCCTTAACAAGTTTCGCTCTTCTTTCGACTTTCAGAAACCTACTTTGGGCCGCACCACGACTGTCACTCATACTATTGACACCGGCTCACATTCGCCTTTGCGACAGCGTCCTTACCGCGTTTCTGCCGAGGAGCGCCGCGTCATTACGGAGCGAGTAGATGACATGCTTAAACGTGGAGTCATACAGCCTTCTCAAAGCGCTTGGTTGTCACCCGTGGTACTGATAAAGAAAAAAGATGGCACAGTTCGATTTTGCGTGGACTATCGCCACTTAAACAAGATTACAAAGAAAGACGTCTACCCGCTACCACGATTAGACGATGCTCTTGACTGTTTACAAGGCGCCGAGTACTTCACATCCTTGGATCTGCGTTCTGGGTATTGGCAGGTGCCAATGGCTGAATGTGATCGCCCTAAAAGAGCCTTTGTAACGCCGGATGGCCTATATGAGTTCAAAGTCATGCCATTTGGACTCTGCAACGCGCCTGCGACGTTTGAGCGCATGATAGATACCATATTGCGGGCCCACAAGTGGAAAACTTGCTTGTGTACCTAGATGACATTGTAGTCTTTTCAGCTGATTTCCCGACACATCGTCGTCGTCTCCACGAGATTCTGACGTGTCTAGCTTCTGCAGGCCTACAACTTAACACCAAGAAGTGCCACTTCGCAGCCCAAAAACTAACCATCCTGGGACACGTCATCACAAGAGACGGTGTTCTTCCGGACCCCGATAAGCTTCGAGCTGTCGCTGACTTCCCAATGACCACATCACTGAAAGCCCTAAGAAGTTTTGTTGGTCTTTGCTCTTACTTTCGTCGCTTCGTGCGCACCTTCGCGTCCATCATCGCTCCTCTGACTTGTCTGCTTTCCAACAGCAAAGGTATATCTGCATGGTCACCTCCATGTGACGACGCATTTCACCAGCTGCGCCGCCTGCTGACCTCGCCACCTATTCTTCGCCACTACGACCCCACTGCTGCCACAGAAATTCACACCGATGCAAGTGGCATTGGTCTTGGTGCAGTTTTGGCGCAACGGAAAGGCACCCAAGCTGAATACGTAGTCGCCTATGCAAGTCGCGCTCTCAAGAAGGCTGGATTGAATTACTCCGTGACAGAGAAGGAGTGTTTAGCCATAATCTGGGCGCTTACGAAGTTTCGCCCATACCTTTACGGCCGTCCTTTCGACGTGGTCACAGACCACCACGCACTATGTTGGCTGTCCACCTTGAAAGACCCGTCTGGACGTCTGGGGCGTTGGGCACTTCGATTGCAGGATTACGACATCCATGTCGTATATCGTTCCGGTCGCAAGCATGCGGACGCCGATGCACTTTTCCGATCGCCATTAACACCAGATGTGGCTTCTCTGTCACCCCCTTTTACCACCTTGTCACCACTCGACACCACTGACATGCTTTCGGAGCAGCGTAAAGACCCATATCTTGCCTTGTTAGTCGACTACCTTACCGATCCGTCTTCTGTCCCTTCCACGAGAGCGCTACGCCGGCAAGCAGCCCACTTTCCCTTACGAGACAACATTCTGTACCACCGTAACTACATGCCTGGTGGTCGGAAGTGGCTCCTTGCTGTCCCAACTCATATGCGCTCTGACATCTGCATGAATTTCCATGCAGATCCCGAAAGTGCTCACGAGGTGTTCTGAAAACCTACGAAAGGCTGCGCCAACGATATTATTGGCGAGGAATATATCGCTTTGTGCAGATATACGTTCAGTCTTGCACCACTTGCCAACAGAACAAGACACTTCCGCGGCACCTTACTGGCGTGTTACAGCCGCTCCCGTGCCCGGCTCGCCCATTCGACCGCGTGGGTATAGACCACTATGGCCGCCTCCCATATAGTAGCTCTGGAAACCAGTGGATTATTGTCGGAGTCGATCATCTGACACGCTACGCTGAGACTGCAGCTCTACCGGCAGCGACCGCCCACGAATTGCGCTCTTCATTCTCCGCAGCTACATTCTACGCCATGGTGCTCCGCGGGAATTACTCAGTGATAGGGGTCGAGTGTTCCTGTCGGAGGTCATCCAAGCTATCCTCGCTGAATGCAACATTATCCACCGGAAATCTACCGCATACCATCCACAGACAAATGATCTTACTGAGTGGTTCAACCGCACACTTGGTGGCATGCTGAGGATGTACACCTCCTCCGACCACACTAACTGGGACGCTGTATTGCCCCTTGTTACCTTCGCTTATAACACCGCGACGCAAGCGACTACCGGTTTTTCGCCGTTCTTTCTATTGTACGGCCGCGAACCTTGCCACCCACTCGACACTATACTCCCGTACCGCCCTGATGCATCTGAGTGCTCCCCGCTCTCGGAAGTCGCCAGATACGCTGAAGACTGCCGTCAGTTGGCTCGGTCTCTGACAAGTGAGGCTCAAGGTCTACAAAAGTCTCGACACGACGACGCTCACCACATAGCTCCTACATTTCGTGCTGGCTCCCTTGTGTGGCTTTCGGTGCCCCCGCACGTTCCTGGCCTGTCTTCTAAACTTCTGGCCCGGTACCATAGTCCGTACCGTGTCATTGACGCGACCTCCCCGGTGAATTACATCATCGAGCCATTAACACAATCACCAGATTTGCGCCGTCGAGGACGCGAGACCGTACACGTCTACCGTCTCAAGCCCTACTACGACCCCTCATTGTGCCTACTCCCTGAGTCGCCAGGATGGCTACCCTTCACCCCGGGGGTATTGTAGTGAAGCATACGCACCAACGCGTATGCGCCTTCGGAAGACAACGAAAAGCCCGTGCTCTGCTTACGCGAGAGTGTGTGCCACCTTTGCCAGACTTTGCTGTACTCCCACTTTCCGTTGCGACCTCGTTGCGACTTCTCTGCTCGAATAAACGTCATCACAACAGCAAGAGTACAAATTACCTGTAATGTCATTGCTTTTTAGTTTGCTGAGTTTTAAAAGCGCGCTCTTTCTGCAAATGGAGACACTGCAGCGAGTGAAGTCACCTTTGTGCACCCTGTAACTAGAACTTAATCGTTCTCGTGAAAAACAAAACGTATGTAAATTTCTGTTCCATCGCGAGACAAGCGCCACGCGCACGGCCACCCACGCACTGTTAGGAAAAGTACACGTTTATATGAAGCAAAGTGCCAAGCACGCCCTTCACTCTATCTCAGCATTCTGCTATGAATGCTGAGAACACGCTGGTATTTCCACCGAGATCGACGCAGCATTCGCGGTAAATGGTGTGTACAAATAGCCAACAGTTAAAGCGAAGTATATTCCCTTTGGATGCTAAGTGGTGAACGCCACGCGCTGGGGAGCGAGAGGTCAGCGGTTCCATTCCTTGAATCGGAAATTATTAATTGCGAAGCCTTCTTTGGCGCACATCAACGACATTGACCATAATTGTTCCTCTGCGTAGCTGCCTAAAACATTCAGCTCTCCTGGCCGTTTAGATATTGGAATCTACACCGAAATTGTGTGTGCTAATTTATGGGTGTATGACAAGCTAAGTCACCACACATAACATGAAAATAATGACATGTATGTCATAAATATCATGATATACATGACATTGTCTTGCTGCTTGCGGTGACATGACATAACGCAAAATTAGTATGGCATGACTGGCTGCATGTTTAACATACGTAAGGAACAGGCCCTAACGTGGAAATTATAAATGCATCTCATGTAAGTCATGACTACACGCCACATTCTTGGTGCACTCGTGGCTGCTTTGCTAGCTTCACAATACCTAATTTTTATTAAGTGACGTAATTGAATGACGAAGGTATGTAACTGGTGCAAGCATGATAATCATGGCATGCTTCTTATGTAAGAATATGACTACATGCCATGCTTATAAAGTGCTAGTGGTCATTTCACTAGCTTCACATATGCAAATATACTATTACGTAACGTGAATGAATGGCGAACGTATGACTGGTGCGAAAATGATAATCACGACATACGTGTCACGTAAGAACATGACTACATGCCGCACAGATGAAGTGCTCGCGGCTGTTTCACTAGCTTCACCCACTAAATTTGGTGTTACGTGACGCGAATGAACGACGAAGGTAAACAACACGTGTAAACACGATAATCAATACATTAGTGTCATGTAAACGTGACTACATGCTACACTCATATCGCACTCGCAGCCGTTTCGCTAGCTTCACATATGTCCAAGTTGGCACTACGCGACGCTGGCCTTCCAGCGTTTACCATAAAGTTGTGACTTTTTTTATTTTGCAGGAAATACGCACAGACAAAATTACACTTTTTACAAAGCAGGTAAGTACGCCGCTGCATTCGCATACTCCCTTGAGGAAATAGGACGAGTGTGTTGCGGCCTATGTATTATGGCAACAGCGACTATTATTTTACAGTAAAACCACATGTAACGAATGTTTTCTGCTGTTGTGCATTTCTGGCGCATCTTGCTTCATGTGTACAGCACCTCATATGCCATATACGCTACGAAATTAGGAACAAGCAAGACTGCTTCATTGGCGACTTGTATACAAGTTCGGGCTCTATACAGAATGATAAAGTTAGTTGAGCAATAATTATTTTCCAATTATTAAAGCAATCTGCAAAGCTACCAATTTCCTGCTGGAATCACGGTGACCCAAAACAGATTTGTTTAGAATTAAAAGCATCTCACTATGATCTCTTTTTTTTCTGTAGCTTGAAGCAGCCTTTGAATTCTCTCTATACTGTGGCAGTAGTCTAGAATTTCATTTCGATATTCGAGTTGACCCTTGGTATACGAATTAGAAATTTAGTAAATTTTTGTTTTTAGTTGTGCATTTGTTCAGCAGAAAAAAACATGCGTATCTTGGAGTTTGTGAATACGTTACAACTTTGAGACCACAAATACTGCAAAATATGGCCTAAAAGGCCGGTAGTTCTCGTTTCGACCATGTTGACATTACGCACCTTTTTTTATTTTTAAGTAAAGTTGGTATGCGCTCTTGCAAGCAAAATTGCAGTATCACAGTTTCAGGACGAGAACGAATCAGCTGTAGTGCGTCGGCTTCTGTACATGCGCCATGCCTAGTTCCAGCTTCATTGAAGGTGCTTAGAAGGCTTTACAATAAATGTGACCATTCGCATCCTGCGTGTGATCTGAACAGAATGAGCTTGAACAATGTGGCGCACTTGGCACCTCCTCTCTTTCGCGGGGCCAACTGGGCCACCAAAGCCGCTTATGTATTACTCTCTATTCATGCAGCATGTAACGTTTCAAACTGATCGCTGTGCTTGCGTAACATCCAGAATAAACTTAGCCACCCTTTTACTGTATTTAATCCTTGCAGGGTTATCTCAAACAATCTCAAAGCTTCTAAAACATGTATGGGAGTGGCGGCTCTTAGCACGCCGAGCGTAGGAAGAAGCTTCAGCCAACCTTTAACATTTAGCCTACAACAGCTGCTGTGCCTTCGGCATAGAGTGTTGCCAACAGACTTTAATGTTGCAACCTGACCACATCAAACTAACGCGGCAACCAAGACAGAAAAATACCCAGAGAGTGTCAGTACGACTGATACCGCAATAAGGACCTGTGCTACTTCAAGTAGAGGAATAGAATAACAAGATTTGTCTCTGAATGTGATCTTCTGGGTGGTTTTTTAAGATATATACCTAAATATATACTATATTTAGGTTAGCCTTTTTTCTGGAACGAATACATATATAGCGATATGTGTGTTAAGGAGAAACGTAGAAGCAATCTGGACGTCACGAAGTAATTTATTTCACTAGAGTACCGACCTATCCATTGAACTATCCTTCTTGCGAAACAAACAAGCATGCGTACATGCGTACTTAACAGCTCACTATTATACAATTGTGACTATGCTCGTGCGCATGATTCCCCCGTCTATTGCATGACTTAGATGATGACTCCCATGGTCGTGTTCAGCGACACCGTATAGAGAGTATTGAGGTAGCCATCTGTTTGATGAGCCGAGAACCTATCGGTCAATATGCGAAGTTCTGACCAGCGGTGGGCAAAACTGAGAGTGGTTGAGAAGCGCACGTGCAACCGTAAACGTAACAGGGGTAAGCTGTCTGCATTAAAATATTGCTATACATCAAGAACAACATACAGGGTGTTTAAAAATGCGTCCAGTAATATTTTAAAAGTGACAGAAAAAAAGGTATATGCTTGCTACTCGCGGCGTTGCCTTCCCGTGGCAGAAGGCAGCTTCAGATGGGTACAAACCTTAATTATGGCAGTAGTTATAGAAATTAACAGAATAAACTTTTGAACCAGTGGTAATAGCCGGTCGAGTTAAATGGACGAATTGAAGCCCTTCCTACGACTAATCTATAGCCAATTTGAGATTTTGAAAAATCGGCCTCTGGTAATCACTGCGGACCGATGTAATCTGGCCATTTTAGCTGGCTAAACCGAAACCAATGCACCGAACAGCGCATCTACCATTCACCTCGACAACACCCTGAATGAAGATACTGTTTCCCTCACATTGCGACAGAAGAATAATCGAGTGTCGACAGGCGGCCTCGAAGTGAGTGTCTAAATTGACGATTGATAACAGCGAAGGAAACAGTGCCGTCACTGAGGGCGTTGTCGAAGTGAATGGTACATGAACTCCACCGGCGGCGGTTTCGGTTTCCTCCGGGTAAATCGGGCTCATTGCATTGCTCCGCGGTGAATATCAGTGGCCGCTTTTCCGAAATTTCAAAAAGGCTATGGACTATTCATGGAAAGGCTTGAAATTCGCCCATTTGACTCGACCAAACGATCACCACTGATTGAAAATGTAATTGGCGCTAAATTCTACACTTATTGCCGTATTAAGGTTTAACGCATCTAAAGATGTCTGTCTTCTGCACAGGAAAGGCTACGCCGTAAGTAGCACGCAAATACCCTCTTTTGTGATTGAAAAAAAAAAACATTAGACACATTTCTTGAAACATCCTCTATACTATTACTTCCGCCACTTCGTAAATATGAAATTGCTCTTTTTGTTACATTAAGGTGACCAGTTCTTTCTTAATCCTTCGCTGCCTGCAATCACAAAACATCAGACAAAAATTGTGAATCATCTACTAGCTGTAAGACGTGAAAACTTTTAATAAATTTCCCCAGAAGATCTTTTGAATGAGCTGCCCCTGAAAGCATGGTGCCGTAATATCTTGTTGGCAACATCAATTGTTGTATTTTTCACCTGTGGTATGTTCACGTTGGTGACATGATGAACGTCATATGTTACTGCATATGTTTACTTTGCCAATTTTATCACTACTGATATACTACGATCTGAACAGAGCATTATTCTTTGTAAGCTGTCATTTAAATAGTAACCATGTAACCATTTGTTGGCATTTGCCAGTAAATTATCCAATTTATCAATTTTCTGAGCAACTTCATCGGGGTCTAACAGCCGAACGGAGCACTCTTTCGAGTTCTATTTTGGATCATGAGCTACAACACATAGAATGAGAGCTCCAAGTTTTTATGCGTATTATCGTCATACGACTGACCAAAATAGCTGCTTCAGTCACATACAATGCACACTGTGCTTGAAGTGCGGCATGAGTGGCTCACATTTTCAATAAAGCAATGAATAATGCACTCAGTTTTATTGTAATAATATAATTAACATTGAGGGCTACTAGACCACAATATCGGTATTATAAACGACACGTCCTTCTTAGGACTGCGTACAAGTGACAGTAGCGTTAAGCAAACAATAATTTTTGTTATATTCGAGTACAAAACTGTCAACAAACGTCAGGTGAAGTTGCTTTGCTACAAGTCAGCTGAGCTTAAAAACAGCTTTCAATATAATTTGCGTTGTTATATATTGAAATGCTCTATTTTTTCAGTGTGCGATAACAGACTCAGTGAATCTGCCTGTACCCTTTTATGTAAGTTGCCAATTTAAACAATTGTTAAAACAATTGATTGAAGCCAGTTGGTTTTCAAATATTTAGAAGGTTTAGCCATTTAAAAGATACACCTAGTAGGTAAATATTTTTTATTTAGAGTCAGAAAGTAAAGCTTTACTAAAAAAAGCAGAGAAGCCCCAGCGGAGCTTGGGCACTCAAGCCTGCTGAAAGGCAGAGTAGTAATAGAGTGATGGCGGTTATGATAGTGTCATAGTTATGTGGCGGTAGTCGCCCGTAAGCACGAAGGCGAGGCAACTTGAAAAACAATAACCCTCATTCGAGCGAGCTTGCGCTCATAAAAGAATCGAGCGAAAAACTGTGGGTGGCCTCGAAACAGCCTCTGTGGTTCAGCATCGGCGGGAAGAATGCCCACCCTCTTTTCACCGATACGCATCAGTTTTTACACGTGGTCCACTGCTTATCAAAAGCATGCCCAGCGCGCAAGAGACAGGACGATGCGCTACCGATGCCACAATGTACGTACTGCATAAGCTGAGGGACGGTGCTGCGCAAACAAGTGGGCACCAACACAAACGCACGTGCCAATGGGAGCAGGAGAACGTGCTTCTAATGTAAAAAGCTACTTTTCTGAGCCTTCAAGTTCTCTCGAAAGAGTTGCTGAGACTGTCTAGAACACCAGTGTCGGCACACCACTTTTACGAAAATCTTTTGCCCCGATGTAGGCCAACATTGAAGCTGTTCTGTTGGCTATCGCCAACGTCTATCACATGATTGGGAAACCTCTCATCTACTTGGATGTGCACAGTACTCGAGCTGTCTGAACAGCCGCTAGAGTGCGTGTGTATATCGCCGAGTGAAGGCGGCTTGCTTAATAGACTAAGAGAGTAATGCTGAAAACCAAAGATGGGATTCCAAGCCCTTAAGTTGTCTGGGAAACGCAAGGACTTAACAAGAATGATGGTTCGCAAATATACTTAGCTGGTTCCAGAAACAACACGGTCATATGTGGGTGACGAAAACGCATGGTATGGCGGTGTCACCAAGATATACCAGTAGCCCTAGCAAAGGACCTAACTTACGGCAAGCCTTCAGCGTGTCCTTCCAACACGTTAGGCATGCCCAAAAACCTTTCCAGTCGGTAGTCATGGCTCCTGCGAACATGTTAGCAAAATGGTATAGTGCTGGTTAGACCTGGTACTTACAATTAATCAGATCGTCAGTGATAATTCATTCGCTCTTCACCGGAAAAATGGTTCCATATACCCAGGCATATACACAACCATATACCCAACCATCATCTGCCTTAAGTCCAGGAGCTTTGGTTCATTTGTGCATCGCCAGCAGCATAGTTATCGCTTCCATCATGACATACCTACGCTTTGGCTTGCGGTTACGATGAAAGCAGCAGCGCAAAGAAAACAAAAAAAAAGAAGTGCTCAAGGTCATGACGTACCCTGACGAGTAGACGCAGCTTCTCGCCTCTTCATCAGACCCCTCTACATACGCTGCTTTCAGCACGCTTACTGGTGCGTGAGGAGAGAGGAAACGCCTGAAACGTGTGACTCCGCTTGTACATTACATATTGTAATTTTTTTTCGCAGGAGCCCTTTCGTGAAGCGACAAAGCCTCTCAATCAAGGCCGTTATTGATTATTTCAAAAGTATCTGCAGGCACTACAGCGAAATCATTTAGGCTTTTGGTTCGACAATGTAGTATTAACAAGAAACCGCGACTGGCTATAAGTCACCATGCTGTGCCAAGATCTATTTACCTGAGCTATCTATTGGGGTGTAGTCATAGAGATTTTGATAATGGTACAATAACTAGATCAAGCGTAATAAGTGAAGCCTAATTGTCAGTAACAATTAGGCAAATGGTATTGAAGTCATTTCAAATCAGGACTAGGATAAGTGGCACACGTCTAAGTCCAAACTTATTAGCTATAAAGTAATTAGGTCCAGTCTCATTTGAATCTGGTTATATATTTCAACTCTAATTGATTCGAAACTAGTTAAGGTAATTCAACATGGGGCCTACAGCAGAAGTACAGAACACCAGGAGAAGCTGCTCAGCAGGAAGATCGCCACAATGCTTCCCCTCCCCCAGGAACAAAATACAGCAATGGCATAGAGACACGAATTCTGCTGCGATGTGCCATTGTGATTGATTTCAAGTTGCAAGACCATTAAATTAGCAAGAAGGTCGGAAATGGAAATGCGAATGGGAAATATGGTAGGGCCACCACCGTCACAAATTGCACAGTCCTTGCATTTTTGTACATACTGTAGTGCTGACTGTAGACAAGCAAGACGTTCGTTTGTGCGTGAATCATAATTAATTCTGCAAAATGTAAATTTGCAAGTTAATAAGCGGCTCCGTAAGCAACACATTGAGATAGGTGACGCTGATAACGCTGATGACGCTGATGGCATTTTAAGGAATCTGATAATACTTGAGAGAATGTATTGCTTTTTGCATACTTGTTACGCAGTTTGTGATAGCAAATATACCTTGTAAGCGTTTTTTTCCACGTCAATAGCAATGACAAGAAACCAAGATTGTTTATCCCAAGGGTATTAGCCTTGGCTTATGAATATGATGCTCGTGCAAGAAAGCAAAAGAAAATGAGACATCTTTCATGTTATATTATTTGTTATATTTTCCGTACGTTACAGCTGAGTGAAAGTAAATTTGTCGTCCAGTGGGCAAGGATGCATTTAAAACATTTCTTCAGAACCTTAGCTTAAAGAGAGACTCGACCATTTTTTGAAGAAGCTCATGCAGCTTTGAAGGCAGAACATATGCACTTGATTTTGACTTGCTTGAAAAAGTTTGTATATTTTCTTTCAATACTTTCAGTGTGCCTTTGCCCCAAGTACGATGCGTACGGATACGTCCGCAATGAGGGAGACCGTTGGTACTACAACAACATCACAAACCAATGCGTAAAGCGTATGGCTGTAGCAGATGGCTGCAACGACTTTGAAAACCATAGATCAATGCGAGCGACAACTGTTTCAACGCCACCGAAAGGTCCAAAGCACTTTGGTCTCCAGAACAACTTCAAGCTATATTCGCTAAGCAATACTGAAAGTACTATTACCGAAAGCGATTCTTCCAATGTAACATTGCTTTGTACATTATAACAGAACATGCGAGTTTCTGAAGCACCCAGTACTTCTGTAGCATTCAGATGCTACTAGGTGCATTTCATACGTCGCGTGCCAATGTTGCAGATATTTATATAGAGGAAAAACGCACCACCGCACAACATAAAGCGTATTATTCTTTAGAAGGTCAATTTCTTTCCCCAAGCAAAAAAAAACTAATAAATAACCCCAATACTTGCCTTAGTTGTCTCTGGCACTCGCATCTGGGTATTTCTGTGTCCTTTTGTATTTTGCTGGTTAGCATTGTGTTTCTTCGCACAGTCGCCGCGGATCTCAGAGTCAACGTACAAAAATGTCGTAGCTGAGATATACTCCACTAGGGGCCACGGCCGATCACAGCTGCTCCCAAGTACACCGCACGCTCGTTGAATTTATTTCCATTCATTTTCAATTATTATTCTGGCAGGTAATTGATATTTATTTTATGTAGTCCTTGCCAGACATTTAAACGTGTATATCGCATTTCTCAGGCGGGTACTGTGAACTCTACCGATGTTGTGTTAGTGTCAAAAACAAGAATAAAGACGTTATAACTTTATTTCGCGGAAGAAATCACCTTGGTTGTGTATGAGTGACACTATTGTATCTATTGTATCATTTTTATCCGAAGTAACGTATCCATATGAGGGCATGATGACATTGGCAGGGTAATTTGTTTGCAATTCGAAACAGTTGACTGTGGGGTAAGTTGGTGCTTTGACATAGAAACCATCGTGCAGATGGTACTAAACACAACACACAAGAAATGCCTGTCCTCGTCTGTTTCTTCCTCTGTGTTGTGTTTTGTTGCACCCTCACTTTCATCTTTAATATTAGTATCACGCGGCGACTATCAAGTAACACTCATACGTTCCTAGTCAGGCCTCACTATAGAGCATTAATCATAATCTAGGTACTTCATATACGCCGTCACATGCAAAAGAATACCACAGTTATGTGTGTGATTCTGGAAACAATCGCAGAATAAGGTTGGGTGAGCTACAGAATTACTACGATGATGTGAGGCTTCCGGTATATTTTAGGCCAGTGTAAAAACACACTAGTGCGTGTTCAGAGTGCTTTACCAGTTTCGTCTGAGAGGGAAATCAGACACAATCAAGGCAGGTCTGGAGGATACAACTGTTTTGACATGTTTCGTTGGAAAACAGACTGGAGATTTTTCGTGAAACCCGGGCTCATGCATTTTGGCATGGCCACTGCATTCTGATTTGGTCCTAGCCGTAATTTCACAATGTTCAGCCCTGTTGCCTGAAGTTACGTTGATGATTCTTCTGCGTCGTTTAACGTCCCAAAACCACCATATCATTATGAGAGACTCGCTTGAAGTTACGTTGATGATGCACCTTTTATGCTGCAGAAATAAATATAAAGTCTGCCATTCCCCAAGTATATAGTGTAATAGTACATAAGTCTGGTGTGTGCTAGTGTGTTCTCTAATTGTGATCATGGCATTAGCTTCATTGTCTTTTTTAGTGTTTCAGCTTTGCAATGCATTAGTATGCATGCAGTGTGTGACGTTCTTTCGGTGTCTTGTACAGTGGAGTGTTTTCGCAATTCCCTATATGATTGTGTTTGTATATACATATACTATTCATCTGCTGCCCCGGTCATAGTAAAAGTACAAATATTTTCTGCGCCACGTATGTGCAGGCCTATGACGTATCTAACTTAAAGGGACACTAAAGTCAAATAACAATTTACGTCAGAGTAAAAGCTGAATCTATGGCAACACCTAAAACGACAATATTATCAACAACAGTGTCCTGCTTACCGAGAAACTGAGGTAAATACATAGCAACACAAGCGGTGCAGTGCGGAATTTCTAAAATGATCCCGGTGACAGCAGACAGACCGCCAACAATTATTCACTAGTAATCGATCTAACTGCACTAAATAAAGAACTTTCCATGCATCAAAAGACGCAATAAAATACTGCTTGTTCGTTTGCATTTTGTTCATGAAAAAAGAACCGCTGGACGTTACTATGGCGAATTGCGCGAGTGATTCAAAATTCCATTTTCGCGTGGTTGCACGAAACACTTCGTGACATCTAGCGGGGCGCAGTCGAAACAATATCGTCTGCAATCTCGGAGCCAATGAAGGGAAATTTATCAACGGCCATTTTTGCTTTTGTGGCTCCCACTGCTTTCGGCCTGCTGCTACTAGCGCAGTAAAGCCGGGCAACGTTGTGCACAAAAACAATGACGTGAGACGGACCAATCGGTTCGTTTCTTGAGGCGGGTAATTTCAAGTGTGCTAACCCGACGTGGACCACAAAAACGTGATTTTATTTCAAAAGAGGCCTTTGCCTGGCGCAAAAGTAAGACGACGAGGTTTCTGGACCACCATTTCAACAATCAACGTTGACTTAATAGTTGACATTAGTGTCCCTTTAAGCTGTGCACCAGTTGGGACGTCTGAGAATACCGCGATTCGAAAGTTCGTCTGCACCTGCACTACAAAATCGTATGCAGTCAATCAGCGGCATTGCCTTTTGTACATGGAAAATATTTTGTTCTTTGTGCAGACAGCAAAGCCTGCTTCTATTTATTATTCCTAATATTCGTCTAATCTTGTCATAGTGGGATAGCGAGTGTCGGTCAAATAATTGCTTAGCTGAACTGTGTTCCTTCAACTCGGTTATTAAAGATCTAGTATTATCAAGTATGCATTCAAAACACAGGCATGTAAACGCCTAATAAACTAAGTGCAAGACGTTTAAGAGAAAGGCTCCATTACATTTTGTTTAAGGCGGTGCACCTGACTGTAATATGCCCACCAAAACACATTACACAAGGCTTTGTGCAATCATATTCATTCCAAGAGGCTTCCATCTCCCCCAGAACACATCACACGATGTTCGCGTATCGCCCAGAACAGACCACATCAGCCTGGTGTGCCCACAAGAGCAAACCACACGATCTTGTCATCCCCTGCGGAACACACCACACCTTTGTGATGGTCCTATCAGGACGAAGCAGACCAAACTGGTGTGTTCATCAGAAGACACTAGTCTACAATTACGTAAGCATCACAACAACCCAGAACATAGCAAACCTACTTTGGTGGGTTTGTGGCTGGGTATAAAAAGCACGCCGCGACTTAAGCACGTCACTGGCGTAAGTGGCTAGGATGAATACTAAAAGAAACCCTTTGTTCTCGTCATGTTCAGGTCTTTTGTTGAAGTCTGAGAAATTATCACTTCCGTTCTTGTGCATTAATATTGGCGGTTCACATTCATCACAGTATTCATCACTACACACACTAATGCTGCAGAAGGCACAAAAATAATCGGACAGATTCCAGCCTTTTGTCTATCGTATTCATGCGAAGCAGTCGGCGAGTACTTGTCTAACTGTGTAATTTTGGGTCCTTTGTTTCGAGGTGTATTAACGTGGTTTTGTTAGTGCGGTAGTTGTGTGCATATCATGGCCTTCCAAGGCATGTCGACTACACAGGCGTTTGATTGGTAACCAATAGTCTGTGATAACATTAACATGCATGTTATAGAACAGCGTTCAAACGAAGTGCACTTTACGGTGCGAAGGCGTGAATATCATGCGTAACTTTAATTGGCGTGTTCGTGTTTTCACAAGCGTGTATAGAAACACCTCCATATAGCTTGCTGAATAATACGAATAGAAATGTAACTTTTAATAGACTGCTATTGAAGCAATGCCCCCACTAGTACCACAACTGATGCTAGCCTGATGTTATGCATGCACCGAATTATTACATACGTAATGTTTATTGCTTTGCTTTAAAATTGAATTGCCACAACTACAGCCAACACTGACGTTGCAGCAACATTACTCTGGCAAAGAATTTTCAGGACCTGGCGCGCTTCAGTGGTAGAATAGCTGACTGTCACGGAAAGCACCTAAGTTCACTTGTCACTGCAATTTTAATGTTTATTGGTTACATTCACCGGGTCATCAGTGCCGATGGCTGTTTTTTAAGCCTGTCACAAGTAAATTAACTACCACTGTCTGTTGTCCAAGTTCCAGGGCAGATATAAGCTATCAATCACCTGTGCCGCATACCCGCATAGTGCAGACCATAGTTTTGAGCGAATGTCGCACATGTCTGAAAAAAAAAACACAACAACAACAACAACAACAACCGGAATAAGCGTGGGGTGATTGCTTGAGCACATTGAACGACATAACTCAACAATACAGACTAAACGCACGCAAGTACCCACAATCACACAACAAATAAATAAAAAAACAAGCCGTAACTTTGAGATTACTACAAACAAATACGCACTCCAGCCCACCGAACCTACGTATGTGTTATCTAAGCCTGTACCCGATGGATGCGCGTGAAACATTTGGAGAAAGGGCACCTCTGCGGCATATGTTTTGGGAGTGTGCCAAAAAAGTTAATGTCACTGCCAACGCTCCCTTCATGACGCATGTTAGGCAAAGACGAACTCCGAGGTGAATTGTTGATACTACCACCGCGCGAGAGAAGAGGCCGGCTGCGGCCACGGCTGCGGTCACTGCTACAGATTGGCTGCGTCACACGTCCCTGCTGCTGGGAGGTAGCACTGACCAGCGATGAGCTGGCCAACCATCTTTGGGCAGCCCGGAACACCGAAGAAACCTACCGGGTCCAAGGACTTGAAGCGGTCGCCTGAGCCTGAGGCACCGCCCATCAACGACGGCGGGTGGGAAGGAACCGGGAATAATCCCTTCTTCCCCCCGCCTCACCCGAAGGACACTGACTGACTTTAAATAAAGTTTATTCTTTCGTTAATATTTTGAAGACATACGCGACAGGATGTTTTCGCTATTCATGTCAAAACAAGACACATAAATGTGGCACTCTTACTTTTTCAAACTAATTTTGGTCTACACCAAGTGTCTACACTAACATGTTGTTACATGTTGGTCTACACGAACATGTAACACGCTCATTGTTGAGCATGCTTTGAGGCGCAATAATCAACTTCACTCGTCAAAAATATGAATGATAGAGGCAATATAGATACAATCCAAGTAACAACATGTCTGCGTAACCAATCTAAATTTTGATGGAGTTTTATTGTGCCTCTTTTGGGCCCAAATCTTTTAATGTAAAGTTCAAGAAAAGTTTCTTTTAGAGAAGATGCGAATTCTTACACAAATTACACTTTTTCTCAAATATCCTCAAATATTCCCCAAACATCAACTTTTCCTCAAACAACACCTCAACAATTTACGAGCATCCGCAGAGAACAGAAATTTTCTATTCACCTTTATTTTTTTAAAAAAACTGTGTGTATAATTGTTTAGGGATGCTTGGAAAGCTGCTTCCATTTCTGCCAAAATCACGTTCTTTCTGGAGTCATTTGTCGAGTGTAGTTGAACTGGCCCAATAAAGCCTTACCATATATGTTTTACAAGCAAAATAGGAGAATCTGGCATTTCTAACGAAATACCTTGTACAAAGTTGAAGTGTTCCTAAAGTAAAAAAAAAAAGAGTAGTCTTTTGAGTAGGAATCATGCCATTTTTAGATCAATTGTTTGTGCTGATTTCGATCATTTTTTTGTAATAAATTAACTTCACATTTTGCCCAGTGAGATAGCTATTGACGCTCTGGAAATTCGCAATGTCCGTAAACGCATATTGTTAGAACTGAACTTCATGTGGTAGAGTTCTTTTTTTTGCTCCTATGATAAGTTGGAAGTAGAGCGCAAAAGCGAAACAGTGCATGCCACATCAATGAA
This sequence comes from Rhipicephalus microplus, assembly GCF_013339725.1. NCBI lineage: Eukaryota > Metazoa > Arthropoda > Arachnida > Ixodida > Ixodidae > Rhipicephalus > Rhipicephalus microplus. The sequence continues at coordinate 55,004 of NW_023611508.1, read as the reverse complement.
GTGTAAGGTCACGCAAATGAAAAGGGCCCTGCCACACTGTATCAGCATGGTTAAAGCGCTGCCAATCGGTAGCAGAGCCTCCTTAGAGCATTAGGGCTAAGTATGATGGCACTGAAAGCGTCCCCGAATTCAGAAATATGGATCGAAATCTGATCAAATTCACTCTTTTTACTCGAAAATTGATACCATAGACCTAGATGACCAAACCAGAAATCAATACCCCACGGCCATTCGCTATGAGAACATCATGGGCTGCCTATAGTAATGCGAAACCTTTGCCGCGTGTTCTTTTTCGATCACACTGGAAGTAGGCTTTGCGTTTGAAGCAAGAAGGTGCTCAAGATATCGACGCGCGCTCACGAATTGGCTCATCTTCTTGCCCTACTGTATTCCCTACCACAAACCCAGGTAACTTTCCATGCTCTCTCTTGTATGAAAGGGAGAAAGATTTTAGTAACTCCGCTTGCCCTTTCTGGATTCAAAAAATGTTGCCGTAGTTGGTTCCGGAGTTAATACTTTCTTATAAGGAATCCATTTGACTGGCACACGGGTTAGTGTCGCAAGGTCCTTTCGGAGCTCACAGCTCTTTTCGTCAGAATGGTGGCCCGGTGTACCTGAACAACGCAGTGGTGTGAAAACCCGCCAACACTGCAGCGAACGGAGCATCCTCCGTGGTGTATGGCATCAATGCCAAATTTTGAAGAAGCGCAAACTACGTATAAACGTCGCCTGCTGATCCGCACTAATGATACGGTGGCATGCGCAACTATTCGAGTGAAGCAGTCCCCTTTTTCCTCTTTCATCCAGGTCCGCAGTTTTCAATTATTCTTTCAGCGCTCAAGACGATGGGCTCATCTCACGCCTACTGGAGCCATGGCCCTTGGCCACCCTCCTATTATTTCACTCACTTTTGGCCAATTTAGTAAATACGACGCGATGTTACTGAGTTATACTTTCTAAACAACATGGCAGAGATGGCAATGACAAAAGTGTGCCTCGAGAGTGCATATAAGTGCCATCGCACTACAGCCACAGAGGGTAGTCAGATTTTTGAGAAGCATTCTTTAACGAAACCGTTGAAAGACATTTACTTCAACGAAAACAACGCGTCTGATTAGGGGGTGAAGAAGAAGTTTCCGTATAACGACCGCTATTATGATTAGAAGCTCGCAGGGACACAAACGGCCACTGCATTACCTCGGAGAAACTAAATATTTTGTACACCTCCCTCATCTGTATATACCATCATCAGCGTGTATGAGCCTGAGCTTGACACAAATAAAGCGGTTCCTCACAATGCATACATCACCATTAGCTTATGCAAATCAGACAATATTCGGAATTCCTGTTGTTAGAGGGCAGCAGTATTGGACAAGTTCCTCAAAAATCTTTCTGCAAAAAACCGGAACAAGGAGCATTTGCCAGTGTTTAGGGTAAACTTATTTTAACGGTAATGTTAGAAGTGATCCTTCACCTTGTTGTCATTCGAAATGCAGCCTGAAGTACTGCACTAGCATAATTCTGCTGACGCTATAAGCCACTCATGTCGTCGTTTTCAGGTATTAGCCGTGTAAGACATGACAACTTTATTTTTGAGGCGGATGAAAGCCAGTCTTGAAAATTGATTTCTAGAACCTTCTTAAATAACTGTTCAAGTGCTTATATTATCATTCAAGAAAGGCAATTTTTTAGCTCTTTTTTAGAGTCATTTGTTAATAATACTGGTTCTAAAATTAGGCTTCCACTTGTTGTTGTAATAACAAACCATCTTTTGTGGTTCCTCTCCTTGCAAGTAAGCTTGCACATTTGCTGCTTCCACCACTTCTCAGATAATATCACACACCGAAATTGAAAGAAATATATGCCTGGAGCCATGTTTGTAGCTTAATGTAGAGGCACGAGACAACCATCTTATGTTTTGGTACATTGGCAGTGTGATCCTCCTTGCAAACCTTAGGGCATACTCATACTTGCTACAAATCGCCCATTCCCGCACAACTCTGAAAAAGTGCGCATCCACAAGTTTCTACTAGTTCAATGGCAAGTCGCAACATCCCATCTAGGTGATGTGAATCGGTCACGAATACAATCGAGGTGGCATGTGTTTTTTGGAGTATTCAGTTTCTCAGCTAGCCCACCGATTGCCTCCTGTGTTCGTCATGGCATTGTCCGGTAAAGCTTTTGCAGTGAAGCAGCGTGGACATGCTGCGAAAAATTGCTAAATATTAAATTGCTAAAACATTGCGCGAGCTTCACTTTGTTGTGCTAAACCTGCAGAAACTTTTGAGCTGAGCCACCTTCTTTTTTTTTACCGTTGCTTTTCTCTTTACTTCGCCCTTTCTTTCTTTCTTGTTTTTATTTTCAGCTTTTTCTCTCGTTGTTTTTATTCTTCGTTCTTTCTTTTTATCTTCCCGTGTCTTTTTTAAGGGCGAAGCTCCTTAGGCCATGGGTCGTGCGTTCTCGATGTATGTACTTGTAGGTAGCCACCCCTCGTTTAGTTCTTGGAATGTCCGCTAGATGGCGGTATATAGAATATATGATAGGTGTTGTGCATAAGAACACCGGTTCAAGCAAGATTGGAAATTAAAGAACGTGGCCTAGGTAGACTTGCTTTGGGTGAACACGGGAACACCCCAAATCAGAGGGTACAGGGGGCCAGTGTCCTAAGACCCTTTCTTCCGCCAATTCTCGATTGTCTGGTCTATCTCGAACTCTCGAAAGTTATTTCCTTCGTGCACTGAAGCGACAACACTAAAAACAAAGATGGACAATTGTCTCCGCGCAGCCACAGTTGTCGCATGTCGCACTGCTCGCCGCTTTGATTCGAAACGAATACGTATTAGGAAAGGTCACCCCGAGTCCCAGGTGGCACAAGAGCGTCTCTTCAGCAATGGTTATTAACTAATCTATATGTACATAAGTGCGCATAATTTGATAAAATATACAGGCCATCTACGTGGTGGTGGTGGTGGTGGTGGTTGACGCCTTATGTTATCCCAAGAGGTATAAAGAGATCATTTCGCAGGAATTCTGAAGTCTTTGTCGGTGGTGGCAAATTGGTGTCGCTCACAAAAATCTGGGTTTCCAAGTGCAATCGAAGATCATCATATGAATAAAACTCATTATTAGCTCATTTATTACAGCCACATTGGTTCCTTGGTAATATAGCTATCTGTGTAACGTGAAATTCTGAGATACGGCATTACCAACCAAGCAGTGCGGCGCTATATTGTTCAAATTGGACTCTTATTATGCCTCTTGAAAGGTGGTTACTGAACAATCTATAATTACTTCAATCTTTGAAATCCCATGAATTATGTCAACGCAACTGATTCATACCACATTGAGAAGCCAAAGGAAAGGTTTAGAAACTAAACATTCGCGAGTCTTGCGTAAGAAGTTATTTTATTTTATCTTCAAACATCTTTGACATAATTCACGCGTAGACGTCTCTGCCAACGAATACAATTGAGTATTGCTCTTACACCAGTCCCAAATTCCTAACTAGTTAGTAGGTTCCTGAAACATGCGCACAGCAGTAGTCTTTGCTGTTTCAGCATTCACATTCACTCATCTGCTGCGTGTAAATGGCCACATAGAGACCATCTCTAGTGAGTGTAAAAGATAATATTGTCTATTTCGCTCTTGCAATTAGTGCTAGAGCCGGAGGAGCAGCACGAATGTCCCACAATTTTTATTTTTATGCAATACCATCGTTCATACAATGACAAAAATGACTTACTTCCAAGTGTCCAAATATATCTCAGCTAGGTTTTAAAACAACATTTGGTAAATCAGGTTTAGAGCTGTATATATTTCTCGTAGATCACGTAATACGTGTGTCTGAAAGAATCATCTATGCAATAGGAGGGCATTTTGTCTTCGCTTAATAAGTCATTGCAGCCTACTGCATTTGTGTTAAACGTCAATACTACACAAAATGAGATTTCGTGGTCGGAAATTGGGAATTACGACTTGCCTAAGAAGTGAAAAAATAAAGAAACTTTGACCTGGCCGCACAACACCAACTAAAGAAGGTATCAGTGAGCCGCTGAGCGTTTTAAATGACGTGTTCAAGAGCTTTCACGAATGCGAGCAAAAAATCACATGGCTGTCCCGTAATCGACTGTACACGTAAGCAAACCGCTACCGGCAAAGCAGATTTGTTGAATCTGATATTACAGCCTCGAAATCGAAATAGATGTAATCCTTATCCGCAAGTGCGCACCTCGCCATACAAACACCGTAGACGTGTCTCACTGGATTCCATTATTTCTGGTCTCTGCATGAGATAAATCTTAGGCAATGCCGAGTGCATGCGTCGAAGACGCAATCTAGGTATAAAAGGTTACGGAGCCGCAATGAACCTGTTTTCATAGGCACCTCATTTAGAGTCCCATCTGAGCCAAACACCAGCCCTAGCGCACCAGACGCTGCCAGTGGTGTCACAAACCGGGACGTTATCTCTCCTAGAAAGAAACGCGAAGGAAGGTAGCACAAGCTATATAGTTTCTCATAAATACAATACAGGGAACTGTGGTGCTGAAGTCTATAGGAGCTGCAACGCATGGTGATTCAGGGAGCATGGGAATTATGGGTAGTACACGCATTTGCCGTGTCTTCGCACTTTATGTTTCCTTTTGGCATCGCATGGCTTCAAGCTGCTTTGGCACGAAATTAGAATCAGCAAATGCTCCGCATTTGCACCTTACCACCCTAGCCCTTTAGGCTAACCAGTTTAAATCGGGTGACGAAATTCAAAACGGTTTGTTATTTCATTCGAAGCAAAACCAAAACACTGTACTAAACAAACTCGCAACTGCGTTCGAAGCCCGCAGGTATGAAGACTAGGCAAATATATGTACTAACCATCATTGCCATGTTCTCTTAACAATCGCACCACTCCAGTACCCTCAAGTTAATTTTAGGACACTCTTTGGCACAAGCAACCCTGCCTCAGAACAGAAGATAGCAGCCATGAAGAGGGTGCTGTGTATCTGCCTTTTAGCCGTTGCTATAGGAAGCGATAACTTTGAGCATGCTCGGATATGAAGCTTCACTGATAATGTGAACAAACATTAAGAATTCCGAAGCTATAAAGTTGTTGACCTAATTCGTAAGCAAACAGAGTACCTAATGTCATATTGTACACAGGGTGGAGACAAGATACAACATTTTTTTGGATTTTAAGTTCCCTGGATGTTCTCGTTCAGGTCAGACGTTCTCGCTTGACCACCCGAAATACGGCAATAATAACGGCAATAAGTTTTCGCGCACAGTTCGTTGAAAGATGCTTAAGACAGGAGCATAAATAGTTCCATGCTTATAAACACCGACAGAGGCAATTCAAATATTTTCTGACGATATTCTGTCACTTTAAAACTGAAGTAACAAACGCCATTTCAGAAATTAACCTTTTAAATGTGTGTTTGTGCTTTACCAAAGGAATGTAAAAGCATCATCTTAAAAATGAGCCATTGGCTACAAGATCTTTTCACAGTCCTGGACAAACAAAATGCCTTCAGAAAGTTTTGAAACAATGCTAAAGCATTCTTTCTTAGACGGTTAATATAAGGACCAAGGTTAATGAAAAACACTCCGTCATTTTAAACGAAAATGAACCTAGGCTACGTTACACAATAAAACACATGCATGCTGAAAAGTAAGGCCTCATAACTTTCAGTCGATTCGGTGTTGAATTCAGTTTAACTGTTTTTCACAAAATGCCCCAGTTCTGCATGCCACGTGCAGTCTAGTTCTCTTTTGCGGTGAACCTCTTAAGTTAATTATCTCAGCTAACTCTCTGCTATAATCTTCTGAGTTTATCTGGCCTTCGTGTTAATTCCGTCGCTGTAGCGGATGACAGGCTGTCTGCGCTGAAGTTGCAATGTTTACGCCTCTGGTTTTCTGCAATATCAATCACACTTATTTGTTTTCTGAAGCTTTCCTTAGTCATCCAAACTCTTAAACATACTCCTAGCAATTTATTAATATGTAGTACGTAGTCATTATTGTTATTAATATATTATTGCACCTTTTTCAGTTTTTCAATCATGGACAAAACGATGATTTTTCATTCAACCCCAACGACATCCACGCCAACGCAGGCATTCCAGCGAAACAAGTTCTTTAACGCTCTAAAGATGTTTCGGCTATCTACAATAAGCCCTAGAAAGTCCCGTCATCTCACAGACAATCTAAGTGTAATGTATATTACCTTTTGGGATTTCCCCTAGAATTATTGCCCCGAAACGATGGCTAAGAGACACCGTGGAGTGCTTCAGAAATTTATATCCCCCGCCAATTTTTGCGCGTCAATCAACCTAACTAGTAGGCAGCTTAGAGCAGGTGGTAAAACGGAACTTGCTAACTTTTGTCAGGATGTGACTGAGATGTGACTGGGAAGAAAACAAAGCTAGACATGTAGAACGAGGCAACGAATCACCAAATATCTACTGAGATGTATTGGGAACAGTCCCCGAGGCGAATTAAACTTCAAATGCACAGAATATCCTAGTGCCTGGTAGCAATGCCGTTACTTCATATAGCTGCTTCAAGGGAGGTAATGACAGGATGGATGCAAACATAGGTGCCAACGGAATTCAATTGATCGCAAGAAATGGTGGTTAGCGATAATTTACTTTACGACGAAGCTATAAGCAACGTGCGGTGCTTGTTCACAGAACAAGATCCAACGTCCCTCAACATTATTTTCGGAGGCAATCTTTCGGAGCTACATGAAAATATGGAATCACAACCCGCAACGGTAGCCTGGTGGCTAATGATTGATGGACATGTGGGGTTTAATGTCCCGAAACCACCATGTGATTATGAGACATGCCGTACTGAAGGGCTTCGGAAATTGCGAGCAGTTGGGGTTCTATAACTTGCACCCAAATCTGGGCACACGGGCCTGCAGCATTTTCGCTTCCATGCAAACTGCAGCCACCGTAGACGAGGTTCGATCCCACGACCTGCAAATCGGCAGCCGAGTAGTAGCTAAGACACTCGGCTGCTGACCGGCTGGTTACGGTATCGATTCCCGCTCGCAGTTGCCGCACTTTCGATAGAGGCGAAAATGCTTGAGGTCCGTGTGCTTAGATTTAGGTGCACGTTAAAAAAAACCAAGGTGGCCAAAATATTCGGAGCCCTTCAATATGGCATCTTTCATCAAGCGAAAGTCAACGAATAATTCACTCGGTCACTGCTAACTCCCCATACTTATCACTATTCAAAACTTAACTAGACAAAAAACTTCAAGCCATTTTAATATATTTCAGTATCTTCAATAGTTTATATTTGCTACATCTTAGCTGCACAGAACAACGGAGACTGTATTTAAACTCGCATGATGCTATTTGCTTTAAGATTTTACTTATTTCTTCCCACTATGGTGTACGTGCCACTTACTGTTTTTGCATGTTCTTGCAAGTGAAAAAAAAATGTTTTGCTTCATTTATCTGTGATAATCCCTGCAACTACTTTGATTACCTGCCTGTTGGCGCTGCTCTTCTAGACAAACGTGGCTTGTATTCGACCAAATCGAGTACGCTGATCCATTCATTATTTTGACTGACTTCTGTCTGTGCGCACTGCCCTGAAAGCCCAACGTGGCTTGTTTTTGACCGAATCAAGAACGCTATTTATTTCTTTACTTAAAGCTTACGAATATTCGCACAGCCCGCTATAGTAATACCATAAAGTACAAAGAAAAATCTCTTTGAGAGAATGGAAGACAACGCAATGAATTTGCAAATATTGGCAGCAAGTATAATATCCTCCTCAAGATCTTCACATTCGTAGCAAATCTGCTGACGATATATCATTTCATTGATCATAGGCCTCTTTGAGCTTTAGTAGGAGCCGAGCTAGTTGAAAACTCACTATAAAATAGCTGAAAAAACACCAGGACACAGCAAAAATACAATACGGGTGCCAGCTCTCAACCCAGGTTTATTTTTTTAAAGATAACATATATACCTAAGAACAACTGTTCATGCGCAATGAGTTCATCCAACAACACAAAAGAACAAACATATTCAGCAATTTCACTTCCTTTTTTTTCTCGCATCCATGACGCTATTATATCTCGTTCCTTGCCAGACAGGGATAAAGATGCATCGCGACTACTCGCCCTACGTACCCGTGAAGCCCGATCCTGTCGCTAGGGCTTGCAGTTCCTCAGCCCTCAAGCTAAAACTGGTTGACAATGGGTACGGTGAGCAGCATTACTCCTAACGGCAGCATACAGCAGCGTTTATGCACCCCATGACCATGTACAACGCTACCTTATAGCGTAAGAAGATGACGCCGAAGGTCTAACACCTGAGACCTGCACTGCATATACAAACGCTACATCACACAGCTTCAGCACTACGCCAAGTTTATCCTCGCACGAAACCGGTGGAAACGAGGACTCGGGTGAAGCGGAACGCATAGTAATAGACAAGCTGTCCGTAGACTCCGGCGGCGATGCCTCCAAATACGCCACCATGGATGACCACCTCATAACCGAAGCGCAGTTGCGCTCTAGATGACTGAGTACCCTGGTCATGAAATAGAAGTAATCTGATAAGGAATTTTTTCAGAACATTGTAGAAGGCTTCGATTTGCCGACGTACATTAACTCCCCATGTCTTTCACAGAGAAAGTGTTCTAGTTGTCATTGTCTCCTTTTTCATCATCTGCATTTTGATTATGTTTTGGTAGCACAATGGCAAGATCACTATCATGTTCATTTACTTTAATCTCGACTGCATCCAAATTGAAGATTCACACATGCGCCAAAACGGCGTAATTTCCGAAAAACCAAGTATTCGTCGAGATAGTCTGCTGAGAAAAAAAATTGCCCGCAGCTTCCCTCGGGGAACACTGAGGAGGATGCGGAGCATATTATTGGTTAACGGGGTGTTAAAGTGCGACTTACTTGGGTCGATGGCTAATTGGTTAACCGTGGTTGTGAAATGGGGTGTTAAATTGCGACTTACTTGGGTCGATGGCTAAATTGGTTAACTTGGTTGTAGGAGGGGGTGTTAAATGAGTGAACACGTACACACGTATGCGAAAGGCGGCGCTTGTCGAAGGGACGTCGATCATTGTGTTTGTGGATTTGTTGGAATTCATTTCACCGCGACCTTGGACGTCGACGCGCCGTACAAACCAACCAACGAGCGGCAACTGAGCGGCGAGCGCCGACCTTGAGTATATATACAGCGCGATTCCAACATTCAGGCGTGGCGTACGTTGACTTGTGGTAACAGATTTATTGCCGGGGTAGCGAGATTTAATTCAAAAATGATAAAGATGTGCATGGCACTGAAGAGGGTGCAAAATCGCGAGATGAATTGCAGCCTTATTTCGAAGCGCATTCCCAATGTTGGCAAAAGCAACGACTATAAAACATGTCCTCTGTTTCCTATTCTTCATTTTCTCAGCTTGCTTGAGAGGAACAGACTATCCGTGCGCATACCCTGATGGTAAGTTGAAGTTATGCGTACATTATTTTGTATCACATGTAAGTAGGCACGACTACACGTGCTTATCTTTGAACCTTGGCGTAACGCTAATTTTGAGCAACTGCGTCGCACAGGTGTTGATGCAAGAAGATCATATCTATTTATCTTCTTTATGGGTGCAAGTAAGCGTGACATTACGCCCTTTTATTGTGAATTTTTTTCCTTTGCTGGTTTTTTCCTAGGTGTACCACTATACCGCGAAAACTCACGGTGTTTTGGTATTTATTTATTTATTTAGTTATTTAGTTATTTATTTACAAATTCTGCAGGCCAATACTTAGGGTCTAGCTGGAGGGGCAACAACAACAAAAATAGAAATTTGTACACTGTCACAGCGCAAAATCGGACGACCTTTAGATCTCTTAGCCAGCAGTGTTACGGCAGATAAACAATGAACCATCAAGCGAAAGTCAACGAATAATTGACTCGGTCACTGCTAACTACCCATATTATACACTATTCAAAACTTGACTATACAAAAAGCTTCAAGCTGTTTTATTATATTTAGGTATCTTCATATTTTATATTTGTTACATCTTAGCTGCACAGAACAACAGAGACTGTACTTAAACTCGCATGACGCTATTTGCTTTAAGATTTTGCTTATTTCTTCCCACTATGGTGTACGCGCCACTTACTGTTTTTGCATGTTCCTGCAAATGAAAAAAAATGTTTTGCTTCATTTATCTGTGATAATTCCTGCAACTACTTTGATTACCTGTCTGTCGGCGCTTCTCTTCTAGGCAAACGTGGCTTGTATTCGACCAAATCGAGTACGCTGATTCATTCATTATTTTTCAATGACTTCTGTCTGTGCGCACTGCCCTGAAAGCCCAACGTGGCTTGGTTTTGACCGAATCAAGAACGCTACTTATTCTTTACTTAAAGTTTACGAATATTCGCACAGCCCGCTATAGTAATACCATAAAGTACAAAGAAAAATCTCTTTGAGAGAATGGAAGACAAGCGCAATGAATTAGCAAATATTGGGAGCAATTATAATATCCTCCGCAAGTTCTTCACATTCGTAGCAAATCTGCTGACAATATATCATTTCATTGATCATAGGCTTCTTGAGCTTTAGTAGGAGCCGAGCTAGTTCAAAACTCACTATAATATAGCTAAAAAAACACCGGGACACAGCAAAAATACAACACGGGTGCCAGCTCTCAACTCAGGTTTATTTCTTTAAAGATAACACATATGCATAAGAACAACTGTTCATGCGCAATGAGTTCATTCAACAACACAAAAGAACAATACAAACATATTCAGCAATTTCACTTCCTTTTTTCTCGCATCCATGACGCTATTATATCTCGTTCCTTGCCAGACAGGGATAAAGATGCATCGCGACTACTCGCCCTACGTACCCGTGAAGCCCGATCCTGTCGCTAGGGCTTGCAGTTCCTCAGCCCTCAAGCTAAAACTGGTTGACAATGGGTACGGTGAGCAGCATTACTCCTAACGGCAGCATACAGCAGCGTTTATGCACCCCATGACCATGTACAACGCTACCTTATAGCGTAAGAAGATGACGCCGAAGGTCTAACACCTGAGACCTGCACTGCATATACAAACGCTACATCACACAGCTTCAGCACTACGCCAAGTTTATCCTCGCACGAAACCGGTGGAAACGAGGACTCGGGTGAAGCGGAACGCATAGTAATAGACAAGCTGTCCGTAGACTCCGGCGGCGATGCCTCCAAATACGCCACCATGGATGACCACCTCATAACCGAAGCGCAGTTGCGCTCTAGATGACTGAGTACCCTGGTCATGAAATAGAAGTAATCTGATAAGGAATTTTTTCAGAACATTGTAGAAGGCTTCGATTTGCCGACGTACATTAACTCCCCATGTCTTTCACAGAGAAAGTGTTCTAGTTGTCATTGTCTCCTTTTTCATCATCTGCATTTTGATTATGTTTTGGTAGCACAATGGCAAGATCACTATCATGTTCATTTACTTTAATCTCGACTGCATCCAAATTGAAGATTCACACATGCGCCAAAACGGCGTATTTCCGAAAAACCAAGTATTCGTCGAGATAGTCTGCTGAGAAAAAAAATTGCCCGCAGCTTCCCTCGGGGGAACACTGAGGAGGATGCGGAGCATATTATTGGTTAACGGGGTGTTAAAGTGCGACTTACTTGGGTCGATGGCTAAATTGGTTAACGTGGTTGTGAAATGGGGTGTTAAATTGCGACTTACTTGGGTCGATGGCTAAATTGGTTAACTTGGTTGTAGGAGGGGTGTTAAATGAGTGAACACGTACACACGTATGCGAAAGGGCGGCGCTGGTCGAAGGGACGTCGATCATTGTGTTTGTGGATTTGTTGGAATTCATTTCACCGCGACCTTGGACGTCGACGCGCCGTACAAACCAACCAACGAGCGGCAACTGAGCGAGCGAGCGCCGACCTTGAGTATATATACAGCGCGACGGCGCATGCACTGTCAGCTGTCGAATGTTCGAGAAGGGGGAGAAGCGCAACGGCGCATGCGCGCGCGTCAGCTGCCGATGTTCTCGAAGCGCGACAGCGCATGCGCGCGCGTCAGCTGCCGATGTTCTCGAAGCGTGACGGCGCATGCGCGCTACATTATACAGCTAGCGAATGTTCGTGAAGAGGAGAAGCGCACGCGGTGTGTAGAAGAGGAAGGGTGCACAGATGGTGGAGGAGTGAAGCGCGCGCGGTGTGTAGAGGAGGCAAATATGCACAGATGGTGGAAGAAGGAGGAGGAAGCTTGCGGACGGCGCCGCACTACAAGCCTCGAGTATTAGATGCTCCGCATCTAAAAAAACGCGCAAATTGTCAGTATAACACGCCGTGTTTCCTACTAGCTACACCTAACCCTGAACGCGTGGTGCGTTCCTGAACAAGCAAAATTTTTTTACATGCGCCATTGCAATCCCAACATGTCCAATGAGCACCGTAAAACTCGCAGTGTGATTGAGCTGCCATAAGTGCCCAAACCACGCCCGTAACTAGCCCGTGTTGGTCGCAAAACCGGCGACATTCAGTTTAGACGTATGGCGCCAGTCTGCACCTCCGGCCTCTCTCCTGCTTCTGCGATGCGATGGAAGGTGGCTGGAAAAGTCAGCTGGAGAAGCCTCGCGGGCAGGTGCGAAGCATTGTGCGCTATTCGAGGTTGGCTTTCGTGCTTGACGGCGTCGGTGCTATCACGAAGATTGAGGATCACGATCGCTGATGCTGAGTGCCGAGTTTGGGCAGCTCAGCAAGCGGGTCTTTTAGAGAGGCATCGCACTTATAAGCGCTCCAAAATGGGTGGTGCAAATCCATAGCAAAAAACCCATTTGAGAATATATACACCCCAGCATTCACTTTACCTCTTATACACCTTAACACACCAGTTCTAATTGAGGTAATAGCAAGCGGGTCTTTTAGAGAGGCATCGCAATCATAAGCGCTCCAATATGGGTGGTGCAAATCCATAGCAAAAAACCCATTTGAGAATATACACCCCAGCATTCACTTTACCTCTTATACACCTTAACACACCAGCTCTAATTGAGGTAATATTAAAGCGCGAAACCATTTTTCTCGCCACATGCAAGCTGAGCCCACAGTGCGCCAACCTCTTCGATCTTCCGTGGGAGCGCCACGGTGCGGAGAAAATATTGATTGATTGATATGTGCGGAAACTCGGAACATCCAACGTTGCAGTGGTGACCTTCAAAGGACGCCGCGTTCCAAGATTCATTCACTACTGCTGTGAAAACGTGCCAGTGCGCTACTACAAGAAAACGGTTCCGGCATGTTACCGGTGTGGAACGGTGGACCACAGACAGGGTGCGTGCCCCGATCCGGACAATCAGCGGTGCATTCACTGTGGTGCGAAGGTGGAACTCACTCTGGAGGGCCCAGCGAAGCACGACTGTCAACCCTAGTGCCTTATATGCGGTGAAAACCATTTCACCGACTCTGCGCATGCGTCGGAAAATTCCGGAAGGCATGGAAGCCCGCTCTACCACAGCGGCAACATGGACTAAAAACAAGCAAGAAGAGCCCTCAGCACCTCTCAGGACTGACGAAAAAGCGAAGCCCATGCATAACAAGCCCAAGCCGATCAAGCCCCAGCCGGAGAGAATCGAGGCCGTCTACCTTCAGCGCCGAGGATTTCCCGTCACTGGCAAACCCTCCCAAACAGGTGAGCGATTGGGTAGGGGTCTCCTCTCAGTCTCCCTCCACCACCACTGCTTCCCCCTCTAATCCTGAAATTTTAAACAATTGGAAGCCATGAAAAAACGCATTGAAACTCTGGAACGCGAAAACGGCGCTGAAGGCGTCGCAGGCTGCTACTTTTCCACCACCGTCGGAACCGGTGGCTATGCACACCTCCGCTGCTCGGACGATGAGCAGGACACTCAGTCAGACGTATCGGGTAACACTAGTGTGTCTAAAACTGTAGTAGGTGCTTCAGACGACATAGAAGGTCGACTAAGCAGACTAGAGGCTAAACTTGAGGAGCAGAGCAAAATGATCCTAGAACAAACCAAGCTTACAGTACAAGACATTATTCCGCAGCAGCTGAACCTATCAGTTCAAGCCGCTATGCAAGACCTCAAGCAAAGCGTTTTGCCAATTCTCACAGCCAGTGTACTACAAACGATTCAATATTGGCTCACACCCCAATTGGACCAACTCAAAACTAGCATTAAGACAACAGAACAACCCCGACGCTCAATTGTTCATCGTAACCTGGCAAATTCTGAATCCGAGAGCAACATAGCCCAGTTGTTAACAAACCAAACTGAGTCCCCCACGCCTCTCCAGGCTCCCACTCTGGCTGCAGTGGCGAAATGACACCTCCTCACTAATAAATCCTTGATGGCAGGCAGTTCTAACACATATAATAAAAGCTCCAAACAACAGAACTCCATATTTTCCAGTGGAACTGCAGGGGGTTTAAAGTTAGGAAAAAAGGGCCACTCTTAACCTTTTCCTGCAAAATCAACATTTTACCCCTGCAGTTTTGGCGCTACAAAAAACCGGCTTACAGGCGAAGCTGCCTGGTTACAGCTCATTTCAAGAAAGTGCGTCCACTAGTGTTCTCGTACACAAGGAGTATACCGCTTGTCAGATAGACCTTGATCTGTCAGAGACGCATGAATACACAATGGTTAAGTCCTTCCCAATAAAATACTAGATCCTAGCTTGTACATTCTAAATGTATACAGTTCTCCAAAATCTAGGCAATGTGTCTTCAACGAAATGTTTTATAAGCGATTAAGGAAGCAGATAACTACCCACTGGTGATTTTAGGTGACTTAACGCCCCCAGCTATCACTGAGGTTACACCCGCGAAGTCCCCAAGGGACGGAATTGGCAGAACTCATATCCACTTTTCGTCTATCGCTTCTCACAGATCAATGAAACCCACTAGAATTGGGAATTCTGTAAACCGAGATACTTGCCCGGATCTATCACTGACTAAGAACATTTCCGACGCAACATGGGAAAACTTAGAAGAAACGCTCAGCAGTGCACTGTCTCCCCAGAATCAACTCTACTCAACATAGGCCGTAGAACATGGAGCCAAGCTAAGCTGACAGATTGGACAGCCTTCCGCTCACAGGTGATCGATCCCCTCTGTGCCATGGGCGGGAGGATATACGGGATGGGCAAACAGCTCCTCGCAACCAATTCCAAGTGCCTTAAAACATAAAAACAACGGAAGACACCCCCGCCATCGATAAGTACCTGCTCCACCTTTGGGACGCCCCGCAGAAGCTTAACTAACGATGGCGGAAAAACGAATTCAACCGCAAGCTTAAACTTAGAATAGCCGAGTTGACTAAGCAAGCGGATGAATATACTGCACAACTGAACGAATCCAATTGGATAGAACGGTGCAATGTTAGCTAAAGAAATGAATACAAGGAAAGAATGGCGCCTTTTTCGAACTCTCGTGGACCCCGCCCAAACTCGAGGAGAAGCGCAAAAGCAGCTCCGTCGAGCCCTGCACAGTTTTCAGGGAACCAACTCCCAGCTGGCTGATGATTTGTGTGCTAGATACCTATGTCGCACCACGGATCCCAACAGGAACGCATATGAATACGCAGGTAGAAAAAACAGTCAGCTCGATGCCCCTTTTGAAATGTGCGATCTGAAAGCAGCACTGAAAAAAATTCGCAGGGGCACTGCCCCGGTCCGAGACCTGATCACGGTAAAACTGTTAGCAAATCTGTCAGATGATTCTTATCGGCAATTGCACTACATTAACGCGATCTGGGATGGCCAACCACTGCCAACTGAATGGAAAACAGCAGTTGTCACATACATACCCAAACCAGGCAAGCAAATCAGCACGGACAACCTCAGACCTATATCATTAACTTCATGTGCCGGCAAATTAATGGAAACAATGGTTAGCGACCGTCTCGCCACGTACCTCGAGAGCAAGGGGCATTTCGCAGATTCCATGTTTGGCTTTAGGCCACACCTGTCTGCGCAAGATATCCTCTTGCAACTAAAACGAGACATTATCCAACCCATTCCCTCGACGCACAACGACAGAGCAATTCTTGCACTCGACCTTAAGGGCGCATTCGACAACGTTAAATATGAAAGCATCCTGAAGAACTTGAGTAGTGTCCATTGCGGTAAGAACATATTTGCCTACATCAGAGACTTCCTCTCTGAGAGACTGGCGTTCATTCGCACAGATAACGAGGAACATGGACCATTCAAAATGGGGACGCGGGGAACCCCGCAAGGAGCTGTCCTGTCTCCGCTGCTATTTAACAATGCCATGATGAAGCTCCCGCAAGCATTGGCAGTAGTGGAAGGATATATCATGCAATATACGCCGATGATTTAACAATCTGGACAAATCGGGGCAGTTTAGGAGAAATTGAAGACCGCCTGCAGCAGGCCGCCTCCATTGTGAAGGACTATGTGGCCCAGTGTGGGTTGCAGTGCGCTCCAACCAAATCTGAATTCCTGCATATGAAGACCACATTAAAGATAGGACGACCCTGAACTTGATGGTATCAGGATCAACAATACGAGAGGTTTCAGAACTACGAATCCTAGGCCTTCTGATTCACAACAGACCAAAAAAGCACCACGCTAGACAAGCTACAGAAAATTGGAGAACAGGTAGGGCACATGATCCGCCGAGTGTCAAACATGCGCGGGGGGCTACGAGGAAGGGACGCGATTCGGCTCGCCAATGCTTTTGTAACTAGCAGGATTCTATATTCAATACCGTACTTACGAATGACTAACACGAAGAGAACAGAGTCGATGCTATTCTTAGGAAAGTAATTAAGCGCGCACTTGATTTACCCATCAGCACTTCAAATCAGAAACTCTGCATTGGGAGTCTTTAACTCTATACAAGAGCTCCAAGAAGCCCACCTCACAAATCAATATACGCATCTTACGCAAACGCCCCCCGGCGGCGCCTACTGGACCGCTCTTAATCCGGCACGAATGCGAAATCGAAAACGCGGAGCGTATTACTGAACTTTGGAGAACAAAACTCTGGGTGTCCCGCTTCCCGGCAATATGACCAGGGAGGTGCACCAGGGTAGAAGGCAAGCGCGCGCTGAGGCACTTGAACAACGGCTTGGCTCCCGTAATGGGGTTTATTACGTCGATGTGGCCGGGCCGTCACCTAGGGATACTACACGGCGGCGGTAATACATCAAGGAACGCAGGTGGACGGCCTCTCTTTCAAAGCCACAAGCTCAAGTAGGCGGAGGAGGTGGCCATTGCACTGGCAGTATCCCGTCCAAACTCAAAACAAATAGTTACAGACTCTCGAAGAGCCTGCGAGAGCTATCTGGCAGGATAAATCTCTCCATTGGCTAATAGACTTTTGAAATTCAGCATCAGGAACCGCGATCCTACCCAAAACGTCTCATATGGACTCCGGGACATCAGGTCTACAGGGTAACGAGGCTGCACATGCAGCGGCCCACGTGCTTACTTCCCGGGAAACTCCCCGTTCCCTTGATAGACCTGAACGTCCCACACTTTAACACGGTTTCGAGAAATCAAAGAATACTACATTGAGCAACGCCGCTTGTATCCCGCACCAGCGAAGGGACTCTCGAAAACGGAGGAGCGCGTCCTGCGGCGCCTGCAGACAAATACGCTGCTCTGTCCAGCCGTACTCAAATATTACCCAAAATAAGTGGGCAGTGCCAGTATGTGGGGAAGTGTCCAACTTACCATATGGTCTGGGCCTGCCAAATGAACCCAAAATTAACCCCCTTTCCCAACCCCACCAAAGCGGACTGGGAGACGACCCTACTCATACTCCACACTAGAGGAACAGCGAACTCTAGTCCAGCGGGCTCGGGTGGCGGCCTCGACTATGACGTCCCGGACTAGGGATGTCAACCAGCCCGGTGGGGATAAGGGCTATCTGGCACAGCCACAATAAAGATTTTTCCTCCTCCTTGCTGTTGCAGCGTTCACATTCACTCTTCTGCTGCATGTAAATGGCGACATAGAGACCGTCTCTAGTCAGTGTATAAGATCATATTCTCTATTTTGCTCTTGTATTTATCGCTAGAGCCAGAGGAGCAGCACGAATGTCGTACAATTTTATTTTTATAAAATACAATCGTTCATACAATGACAAAAATTACTTCAAGCGTCTGAAAATATCTGAGCTAGGTTTTTAGAACAACATTTGGCAAATTAGGTTTAGAGCTGTTTATATTTCTGGTAGACCACGTAGTACGTGTGTCTGAAAGAATCATATATGCTATAGGAAGGCATTTCGTCTTCACCTAATAAGTCATTGCAGCCGACTGTATTTTATGTTAAACGTCAATACTACACAAAATGTGATTACGTGGTCGCAAATTTTTAATACGACTTGCCTAAGAAGTGCAAAAATGATGACGCTTTGAGATGGTTGCACAGTGGCAACTTAAGAAGGTATCCGTGAGCGGCAGAGCGTTTAAAATTACGTGTTCAAGAGCTTTCACGAATGCTAGCAAAAAAAATCACATGGCTGTCCCGTAATCCACTGTACACGTAAGCACGAAACCGCTACCGGCAAAGCAGATTTGTTGAGTCTGATATTACAGCCTCGAAATTGAATTGATTTAATCTTATTTAACTGGGCCAAGACAAGTGTTGCACGTTAGTAATTCTGCGTCGAGCTTTTTGAATATGCCTTCTGGGTTACCACATGGTCGGTGTTAGGTTTGCAATGTTTTTTGTTTATATCAAAAATGTCGTCACAGTTGTTAGCCACTAGGGGTGTTAAAACTGTTTGCAGATGACTGCCTGAATTGTACGCCAGTTACCTGTGAAAACGATCAGAAACAAATTGACCAGCGTCTTGAATTACTTCTCTGGTGTGAGAAATAGAAAATGGAAATTGTCTACGCAAAATATCGCTTTTTCGCATATTACCGAAAATGACAACCTAAATTCCCTATTGTATTCGTAGTGTAATTTTGACAACTTTCACTAGTTTTAATATTTAAGCATTGTTGAATCAAATGACCTAAACTGGTGCAGCAATGTTGACTATATGCAGTCTTCGTCAAAATAGCTATGTTTTCTTTGTTTAATGCTACGAAACGCAACAAAAGACTTAAGATAATGGCATACAAAACTGTTATTAGGCCTGTTCAAGAGTATGCTGCCATAGTGTGGAGTCCCTGCCAAAAAGGTCCAATCAATGCGCTGGTATGAGCCAGAAGACTCACAGCTAGATTCATTGTCAAGATGAAAAATTCAGTCTTAGTTACCAAGATGCTAAGCAACTGTAAAGTAGAATTGCCTAAAGTTAGGCTAAATTATAACCGAGTAAAATTATTAGTTCACCTTCTCAAGAGCCAATAAATATTGATAAAATTATATACATAAAACGACTGATAAATTAGCAGAAGAATAAGTCAGAGTGTGGAGAAAAGACCTGATGTCATGCACCCGCACAAACGTCTTTCAGTATATGTTTTTCTATAACAGTGTAAAAAATTAAATGCACTACTGGCACGTAATGATGAGTGAATGAAAGTAAAGGCTTTGAATACTTAATTGATATGTTACTTCAAATTTTTGAATGGTGTGTTGATGTTTTGTGTTTCTACCATGCTAACGTTTGTATATTTTTTCTCTTGTGATTTAGCCTGGTACTTGTTTGGGCTATTCTGCACTCGATTGAACAGCTAAATGGCCCAGCTTCACGGACGGGAAAAAAGAGACTTAGACACACTTATTTCATGTGGTTATGCAATGAAATTTTGTTTAATGTTCAGCGCTAGTGTGTGTCGCATTTTTTGGCTTCCCGTCCCCGAAGTTCTCGCTACTTAGCGGTTGTTTTGCTATTGTTGACAAATAAGTATGTTTTTTTTCTTTTGGTATTGATGACATTTGACATCACATCAGTGTTTTTGATATACAAATTGTTACTTTTATGTACTACCTCCCTGTAATAACTCATATTCGTGGGTTAGCAATATACCTAAAATAAACAAATAAAAGAGTAAAAGCAACAGACAGTCCCTTTATTTCAAAGGTTGAGCGCAAAAAATGACGAGGCACAGGAAAGAATTAAAAGAATAGAACGCTACGAGCGTTCTATCCTGTCTACTTCTTTCTTGTGTTTCGTCGGTTTTTTCGGGGGGCTTGACCTTTATGTTTAGACATGCACCAACTCGCCCAGCAATGCATTTTATTAGGTTATATCTTTGCTTTTTTTGCACCGCACGAAAACTATTCGTTCAAATCTATTTCTTCGGCACGCAGACTGCTACAAAAAGGCCCTTCATGATCTCAATTGCACATTCAGAAAAAAAAGAAAACGCGAGGCCTGCGTTGAACGAGCAAAACTGTCACAAGAAAAGGACGAAGAGCGACCTTCAGAGTCTTTTTATAATCTCTGGGTAACTGCTACAAACCCGCTTGCTAGGTACTCACTACGTAATGAATAATTATACTTTTGGTGTAGTAGGCTGGCATTAACTACGTACTATGCTACCTTTCATCATTATTCGAAGAAGTGTGGTATCCGCTACACACTTGCTAAGAATATTGTTCCAAGTTTTTATGCAGTGGATGACGACGACGAAGATTTATGCCCCAAATGGGTATCCCTACAATTAGTATGTGAACAAACGCAAGCTTTCGTAGTGGGTTGGATTATTGCATGACCCACTCTTTACGCAATTCGCAGTGAGTAACGCCTAAGTGCTCCTTTGATGTTCTAAAACACTTCATTGCTGACATTAGCATGACCTTTTCGCGACATCATACCTGCCTAAAGCCAGTTTCACAGTGAGCTTCAAGCGACAGCGTGGCTCAGTGGTAGAATACTGGATGGCACGCAGGGAACTCACGTTTGAATGCCATTGAGTCCTAAGTGTTTTTTTCTTATTTCTTGTGATATTGGCTGCGGGCACCAGCGGCGGCGGAGAACAACTACAGCACTGCGCGTGACCTGTGTTCTAATTTCATAGCAGCTTTCACTCTAATATGTAGAGCAAATCAATCCCGAGCAAGCATTCAACATACCCAGTTTGTAACTGCTACACTCCCTCTGAAGGCATCTTGTTTAATGATGAAACTGTTCAACCTAGCCGTACTTTGTGTCTGTGGCATATCGGAAAACTGCCATAATTATAAACGACTGTTGCCACAAACATTAAGTGAATTCCACTATTCAACAATTACCCAATAAAAAGAAAAAGTGAACCATTAAATGCAGAAACAGGTATTAATGCCCCTTTCACTATTGATTCTCTAAAGTTGATGAATGCAACAATTGGTCTAATAATACACAGTTAAGATACCATGGTGAGCCGAAGGCCGTGAGTACGGTAAAGTAGAGGATACTAAGGAATAAAAAAAGCAATGGCAGCAGAAGCAGACCTGCAAGTTGTGAAAGGCCCACACCGACAATGTCTTGTACCCGTATGTCTATGAGAGGTTCGAATCAGGGGTCTTGGCTAGAATGTTTTCCTGGAAGGGGATCGGGTGGAGCTTTTTGAAAAGGGCACATTTCGCTCTCGATACCGCAGCGAAAAGAAATTGGGGGATGAGGTACAAACACGGTGTGCCACCCTTTCCCAAGCTGCTGATGCGAAGACTTGGTTTCTGCGCAAGTTGAATCTCTGAAGTTTAGAGATGTGTCACGTCTGTGACTGTCTGTGGCTGAGAGTCAGCGTGGCTAGAGTCAGCCTCTCTTGGCTGAGAGTCAACGTGGAAGCAAACGAGTACTGCCTAGCCAAAACCTAGCTAGGACGTAGAAGCAAGCTAGAAACAAGGTGCATCATCTATGTAAGGCCTATATAACAACATAGCAGGAATTAGATTTGTAACAGAATTCTTCTGTTTCACTTGCCAGTTATATGCTATAGGATTATTTGGGTATTGAGGCATTCCATTCTATCCTTGATATTTATAAACATTTGTTTTTCTTTCTACAGGTATTGCTTGCTTTAAGCTAGACAGTTCTTTTCCGATAACTCTATGTCCCATAACGTTTTTTAATGTTCGCATTGTATTTGATAACAGCTCGTGCATTTTCTGAAAGCTTAGAAAATATTACATATATGTCTGAATAAAAATAAATATAGACGTATAAACGCTAATCATCAAACCTTATTATTATGTTTTGTTCAGGATATCGCATAGTCCAAGGGATATGGACTAGCGTAAGCCAATTATCGGGAAACCAGAATGAAGGCACGGCAGAAATATTCGTTTTATTTCTGTGAAAAAAAAACTTCACTTGTACTTCCCAACAAATTGATTGATATGTAGAGTTTAACGTCCCAAAACCACCATAGGATTATGAGAGATGCCCTAGTGCAAGGCTCCGGAAATTTCAACCACCTAGGGTTATTTAACGTGCACCCAAATCTGAGCACACGGGCCTACAGCATTTCCGCCTCCTTAAGAAATGCAGCGGCCGCAACTGGGATTCAATCCCGTGACCTGCGGGTCAGCAGCCTAGTACCTTAGCCACTAGACCACCGCGGCGGGGCGCTTCCCAACAAATGACATTGACGTGGATCTAAAATAAAATGTGACTGGTGGCCAGCTCATAGCGAAATAATCTCACTTTCGAAACGACTACAAAACGTTTCAATTAGACATACGACAGCGCGAGGTCTCACTTGACCTAGCATCCCACAACAGATTCTGCTTGTTGTAAATGTCGGATATCAGTCGAGATGGTGATATAACAGAATGATTAACAATTATGCTAATTGTAACTGCTTGTAAACGGTAATTCTTTGCGATAGGCAGCATGAAACAAAGGAAATAAAAAATACAAAGCAAGGCACGAGATGAAAGCAGCGTAGTGTGCAGGATTTCTTTTATAAACGCGTTGCCACTCTTCTCCTTTCAATATGGTAATGTTGCTTAAGAGAGTCCTCTTGTCTGCAACTGGATGCTTAGATTATGTATGCAACAGAAAATTGATGATGTTAGGAGAAGTGCGCAATATAGTGCATCAGCCACATTAAAGCCAGGACGAAAAATTCTCATTTAGCACCGCGGAGTACCGATGAAGCCGGCGAAGCAGTGCATTCATACATAAGGCACACTTGTACTAATACAATCAACAAATCAATCATTCAATCAATCAATCAACTCTACTGATGTCCAGACCGACAAAGGAGCGGGGAATAAGAGTTTTTTTGACAGCTTGTCGAGCTGGCCACCGCCATTTGCAAGGGCTCATGGCAGCATAGCGACAGTTTCAACTGCATATAATGAGAAAAAAAAACAGAAAGAAAAGTTACATCATTAACAAAACGGTACATGATTGACGGCTATATTAAAATGCCCACTTGCATCTCATCGAGACGCAACCATGCAATTAAAGCTCACGAATTTCCTTTTAAGCGTGACATGGCCAGACATTCTTTTTTTCCACAAGCCAATAAAGAATGGAATACCCTATCGCCTGATGTTGTAATCATTTTGGATAGCGATGTATTTTAACAAGCTTTGTGAGTGTACTTGCTTTGTATACTTTTGTATGTAACCCTCCTGCTGTACTTCCGAATAGGGCGATCCAAATATGAAATTAAAAAAGAAAGAAAGGCTTGAACAAGAGAAAACCAACAAGCGCAAAAAAGATTGATGAAATACTCGAAATAAATGAAACGAATATATACATAATAAGAACCAATAGTGTTCACAACGTTCAAGCATAACTTGCTTTATGGACAACTAAGCAGATCAAAACAGATTAGTTAATGTGTAATGATGGAGAAGGGAAGGCAAGGTATGCCACAAGCGTTGCATTGAAGAGTTTAAAAGCCTGGCCGGTACCATCCATGTCTACCCTTTTTGGGCAGCATAATTGTGTTTTACACGGAAACCTTGTTACCAGATCAGAACTCGGGTCACGTGTCAGGTCGCAGTTGTCCGCCGCCACTGGTGTTCGTAAACAGTATCACATGAAATAGGCAAATAACTTAGGTAATATACAAAACATCGGCACAATAAGATTCAAATCAGGGCCCACTGCCTGCCAGCCCAGTACTCTACCACTGAGCTTGGCCAAACTCGCCTTAGGCAGGCTTGATGTCAGGAAAGGAATTACGTTAATATGAGTTACGAAGCGTTTTAGAAAATGACAACCAGGCGTCACACAATGCGAATTCTGTAACGAGTGGGTCGTCCAATGCTCCAACCCATTACAAAACCTTGTTTTGTTCACCTACCAACTGTGGCGCATACCAAGGTGAGGCATAATTCTTCATCATCGTCAGCCATTGCAAAAAAAAAAAAGACAGAAATCCTATCAAGTGTGTAGCGTATACCACGCTTCACCGAAATATGACGAAGGATAGCATAGTGAATGCCGGCCTGCTACGCAAAAAACATAATTATTTATAGCGCAGTGGGTACCGAGCAAGTGTTCTCGTAGCAGTTACCCAAAAAGCGTTGAGAAAAGGCTCTGAAAGGCCGCTCTTCCACTTTTCGCTATGACTGTGCTGCATCTTCCGCACAGGTCTGGTGGTTTTTTTTTCCTTTCCAGTCCAGCAACCCCTCTTAAGCAGTGCAAGTTTTCTTTAATGGGAAATTGAAAACAGACACTTAGTCTGTATTGATACAGACGATGAATGGTGATATTGTGAGCATCGATAAATAAGTCAAAAGTTGTTGTCCAAAAAATACACTTTACAAGTAAACCGAACTAACTTTTTTTGAAAATATAATTCTTGCAAATTAGAAAATAATGTAGTTTTCCCAGACAGTATACAGTACTTTCGACAGAAGCAAGAAAGTGAATTGTATATTTTATATCAACCAAGTGGACAGAAGGTCTTTGAGGCAACGGACTGCATTGGCATGACTGTATTCGCATGACTGCATTAGCATGAATATCCCAAGACATACTTGCAGAAAATACCACTTTCAGACTCACAAAATTATCAACAATTTCATTGCTGCGATCATTTAAATTATAACTGCATGTGGAGGGGGGATTGATTATCGGTGTTTTGCTGTGAAAGTAATAGCCTTTGTTTTACTTTCATCATTTTTATGCCATTTTTAACGACAATGCAGATAAATTTTGTAATATGTAAGTACAGATTATTTATTTTTATTCAATTTGTGTACCTTAAGACCCGGAGCCTTACAGAGAGGATGGGTGAACAAAAAATTACCCAAAATTGGGTAGTAAATAACACGTCAAAAATAGATAGAACAATGCCATAAAACAATAGACTAAAAATAGCAGTGCATACGATGTAGAAAGGAAATGTTTTGCAATTACTAATATGTAAACCAGGTTACATGACATTAATTCCTGTTTATACATTTATATGACAACAATTACAAGATGTCACGAATTCTAAGTTAAACAATGTTAGCTAGAGCCTTTCGCAAAGTTCGTTATCAATGCTGGTCATTAGGAAGGTGGTTTCATTGGCGAGATGTTCTAGGGAAAAGGGAATTACTCAAGCCGGTGGTGGTATTTCCTGCTTGAGTTCCGATTTTGAAGCGATTGTCTACACGGCGTGACAAGTAAGTGGCTGTGAAATAAAGTCAATCTGAAGAAATGATGATAGTATATCTTGTGGAACAGAGTTAAGTGAGCTATTTTTCTCCGTGGTGATAGTGATGGAAGACATAGGTTAGGTTTCACTGAAGATATGCTGGAAGTGCGGTTATAAATCGAATAAATGAATCGAAGATAATTGTTTTGAAGGAGCTCTAAAGAGACGATGAGGTTTTCGTTCTGTGGGTCCCACACTGCTGCAGTGTACTCTAATTTGGGGCACACTAATAACTGATAAAATAGTAATTCTACAGATGATGAAGCGTTAGAAATATTGTGACGTAGGTAGCCAAGCGTGCTGTTAGCTTTACTGATTACGTATTGTAAATAAAGAGACCAGGCTAGATTTGAAGTCATATGAACGCCTAAGTATTTATATGAATTCACAGGATCTAAGGAGACATTATTCATATGGTAAAATAGAAGGGTAGTATAATGTCTATGAACACGTAAAGTTTTACAATTTTTAATATTTAGTTGCATTCTCCAGGTAATACACCAATCACCTATATGGTTTAGATTTCATTGATGACGCCTATGACGTCATGTATAAGGTTACCAGAAAAAAAATCCCGTAGTCGTCGGCATATATAATAAACTTCGCACTAGAATTGACACATACGACAACATTCATATAAAAATTTATCTACAGAATGGAGCAAACCGAAATAGTCGTCTTCGTGTTTCAAATATTTTAACTGCTAGTATAGACGTTTCATTGTAAAGCTAGTCACCTGACAGGAATTGTACTTTTGGCGATGTAGTGTCTGTCCTGTGCCATTCACACAAAAATGTTTTCATATTTGTTATCTGAAGGCACTGAAGTTCTGAAGTTCAGGTAGAATGACGTTAGTGAGACTGATAGCTGTTGTGAATACCAGAAGCAGAGTTCATTGCCGAATAAAATGCCCTAAATGTCTTCTTTATGCAGTCGCATCATTTATAAGAGTCTGATTTTTTTTATACGACGTCGCTATACAGTATCTTGAACAATAACATTTATATGCTGCGTTGTGCTCAACGCCGAATCTCTGTAATGAACAGTCTTTGACTGACTTCTGTTAGGCAGGCCCACGTCACTAAACTCATTCTGCCCCATGACCTTGAGAGTGAACCTCGGAACAGGAGGAAGTGGTTCAAGCATTGTTTGAACAAAATACCACCTAATGTATTCGTTTGAATGATGACCTTTCAATTACACAATTTATCAGTCATTTTTGAAGGCCATTTGGCGTCAAGATTCAAGAACATAAAAGCAGTGAACTCCAAAGTGATTGAAACGTGCACGCCATTTTTTTTTAATACAAGGCGTTTGCCTAATTTATATTGTGGCACTTGTTGCCGCGGTGCGAATGTCGGACAGCTGTCCTGTTTTATGGCTCACGAACCTACATACAACAGACCCACGTATATAACGGGTGTTTCAAGAAATGCACCCTGTATTCTTTAGAAATTACGGGAAGGTGCTATCTGCGTGCTATTTGTGATGTTCCCTTCCTGTGGCAGAAAGGATTTTTAAATGGGTACAAACATTATTTAGGCAGTGTTATATAAATTAACGCAATTTAGTTTTTAACAACTGGTGATAGCCGGTTTACTGAAGTGGGCTAATTCAAGCATTTTCTTCTCAGAGTCCTTAGCCACTTTAAAATTTTCAAAAAGTGACCACTGGTAATCACCACTGAGAGATGCAATCTGGCCAATTAAGCTGGCGAAACCGAAACCGAAGCACCAAACAGCGCATCTACCATTCACTTCGACAACAGCCTTAATGACGACACCGTTTCTCTCCCATTCGGGGAGAATAACGAGCGAGCGTCGATAAGCGGCCTGGAAGCGAAGTGCCTAAATTGACGGTTGATAACGGCGAGAAAAACAGTGTCGTCACTGAGGGCGATGTCGAAAAGAGTGATAGATGCACTGTTGGGTGCATCAGTTTCTCCAGCTAAATTGGGCTCACTGCATCGTTCCGCGGTGATTGCCAGTAGCCGCTTTTCGAAAATATCAAAATGGCTATGGACTATTCGTAGAAATAGCTTGAATTCGCCAACTTAACACGAGCGGCTATCATCACTGGTTGATTGATTTGTGGGGTTTAACGTCCCAAAATCATCATTATTTGATTATGAGAGACGCCGTAGTGGAGGGCCTCCGGAAATTTTGATCACCTGGGGTTCTTTAACGTGCAGCCAAATCTGAGTACACGGGCCTACAACACTTCCGCCTCCATCGGAAATGCAGCCGCCACAGCCGGGATTTGATCCCGCGACCTGCGGGTCAGCAGCCGAGTACCTTAGCCAGTAGACCACCGTGGCGAGGCTATCATCACTGGTTACAAATTTATTGTATATATATATATATATATAATATATATATATATATATATGATTGCAGGGTTTTTTCTTGAGATGTTTGTCTTGAAACCAAAGTATTATCCATTTGTCTCAAGTATCGCAGAACTACTTCAATATTATGCGACGTAAGTGAATAGATTGTACGACCATACGAAATGAAGGTATCCAAAGAAGCGTTCGTAACGTCAAAACTAGGCACGTGTCTTCAGAGAGACGCTGTCACATGTTAATGCAGGTCTAAGACATTGATAGTGTCTCTTGGTGACACCAGTGCACAATTTCCATGCTGTATAACGCGTCTGCGTACAAGGCGGCCTATCCTCCTTTTGTAGTGCAAACCTTTTTTTTTTTTTGACCTTACGGAAACGAGGTACGAGTCAAAAGCGGCAATACAGAATTGTTGATAAGTAAAGTACTCGCACAAATGTGTTTTGACTAGTTGTCCTTGTACCACTACAGTATTTGGAGAAAATGAAACCCGCTGCATACTGTGAACTTGCTTGCTCGTGCCGCACATCTTATAGTAACAAATTTAACAAGCTTGAACAGTTTTGCAAATCAAAACTGGTCATCATAGGAAGGCCTTCGGTTTGCAGTGACGATGGTCTTATTCATCTAGATCGTACACCATCTAAGCCACGTTGTCATTTCGTCTCGCAAAAAAGATCTTTTGAACACGTGCGCAGCTTTCTTAACTTGTCATGACATTCGTCTAAACATGGCAGTACAGTCATAGTATAGTGGCCATAAATTTGGGTGTATATCATTTCAGCTGTCCTTAAAAGCTATGTGTTATGAGTGCGTAAATTTTCAGCTACCTTTACAATAAATAATCAAAAAACTAATAAGCCATCATAAAGAATAAACGATTGTACACTATATTTTTACTCCCGATAAAAATGTATTACTGTGAGCCCTATGTTTAAGCATTGAAAACGAAAACGCTCAAAACAAACAAGAACGACTTGTTGAAAAGTCATTGAAAATACTTCAATTAGAAAGTAACGAAGCTATCAGTACTAAATAATTATATTATTCACAGATACGACACTGCAGTTGATTGAACCTTTCTGTCTCCTGGGTGAATAAAAGAAGATTTCCTGTGAATGTCACATAATAGGGTGGTACGTATCCGTAAATGTACTCCGCTCGGGAAACTGATTGTTCTTTTACTATTGATCATATAGATCCGCGCATTAATTACAGGACGACGTCTCTTCTGAGAACATTCTGTTGTGGTATATTCGTCTGTCATCATGCACAAGACGGCGTTTGTGCTGCTTCTTGTTATTTCAAACATCGCACGCATCCTTTCGGGAGGAAGTAACGGTATGTTTTCCCATCTTATGGGGATTTTATCGTAGCATATTCTCGTTCGCAAAATTGGCAATAAAATACTTCGAGAGCCATTTGTGGCAAATCTTTCATAAAAATTCAAGTGCTAATCATTTCAGGTGAAATCCAAGACACCTAAACTGTGACTAGTTGCACTGTAACTATTAGGCAATACAACTGCTTTTTTGCGCTCAAAGCCTGCTGTTTCCTGCAGAGAACGCTAGCCATAGTATATCGATAAAACAAATTGTCAGGGCAAGTACTCAGGTAACAATGACTGAAAATGTTATAGGCATTCATGTCCAGAAAGTAAACGATTAACAGGGACTGTTAAGACGGCGTTTCAGGTTTTCCGAGAATGTTCAAGGACACAAGTGCAAAAAATTTACGGTTTCCTACAAAATTGGTCGCCGCCACACTGATTCAGATTGTCTTTCGCGACTACCACTTCCATCGACGGACTGTGATGCGGACGACTTCGACACCTACATCGCACCCATGGACATGCCATTTTCTGACACCAGTGCCTTCAAGACTGAACAGCAAAGGGACTGCACCATACAGGAGCTCCTTTCTTCCAAGTCAAGATCATCGGCGACTCGCTTCTGTATCCGCGATGGGCTAGTGTAAAAAAAGCACTATGCTACGACCGGCTCACGATATCTTTTCGTGGTTCCGAAGAGTCTTCGCGTTTCCGTCTTGCAGGCTGTACATTATGATCCAACGTCCGGCCATCTAGGCACAGCGAACACTCTTTTCCGGTTTCAAGAAATATTTTACTTGCCAAAAATGTGCCAGACGACGGAACAGCAGGTCTCTAGTTGCAAGAAGTGTCAATGCCGTAAGTGCCCTACCAGTGCTCCTCTAGGGCGACTACATTCTATTCCAGCCCTAGAACTCCTTTCGAGCAAGTTGGGATTGACCTTCTAGGTTCCTTTCCGAGGTCTTCTAATGGCAATTGCTGGATAGGCGTATGCACCGATCATTTAACACGAAACTGCGAGACAGCTGCTATACTACCGGCAACTGCAGCTGACGTGTGTTTATTCAAGCTGCGTTCTGTGGTTCATCGACATGGATTTCCTAAAATTGTTATCAGTGATCGTGGGCGACGATTCATGCAGGCATGGTGGAAAAGATACTTCAACTATCCGCTTAAGACTTTGGGCCCTCTACACCATATCATTCCCAAACAAACGGCCTGATGGAACGAACTAACAGTACTCTAACGAACATGCCATATATGTATGTCGCAAAAGACCACAAGTACTGGAACGGCGTGCTACCATTCATCACTTACGCATTTAACACCGCACAGCATGAAACTACCAGCTACAGTCTATTCTTTCTTCTGTATGCTCGGCCACCTTGTCATACCCTCGATACCATCTTCCGTTTATGGACCCTCCTGATTCCAGTATATCTGAGATCGCCTGCCGTGCAGAAGAATCGCGACGTCTTGCTTACCTGCGCGCTCTCGCTTCGCAAGATCACTCGAAGACACGTTTTAACGGTCAACGTCGACACGGAATGTAAAATCGCAGAGACCACGTGTTGCTGTAGATGCAAACTAGAGAACGTGGGTTGTGTGGCACACTATGCGGGACCTTATGTTGTTAAACCGCATAAGCGGTAAGTTAAACCACGTTAGCGATTATATATATATATATATATATATATATATATATATATATATATATATATATATCTGTGTATATATATAAATCGCTAACGTGGTTTAACTTACCGCTTATGCGGTTTAACAACATGTTGTTGTTAAACCGCATAAGCGGTAAGTTAAACCGCGTTAGCGATATATATATATATATATGCGATGGTATGTTACATAAGTGTTTTTAAATGTATTGACAGGATTCTGAAATTTGATTCACTCGCTCATTGCTTTTTCTTGTTTCATTTTCTTCTGCATATGGGGTTTCAAATGTATGTATTCAGTTAAATCCCACCCGTTTAATACACAATTAGGCCTTGAGGGTATTGGAATAAATACGTGAATAAATAACTAGAACTTGGTAATAATTTAGGTACGAAAGACACTCACACATAATGTGAGTGCCTTCATGTGAGAAAAATATGACAATTGTCACGATTTTCAGTTGGATTTGAAAGTTGATGTTGCTTCTTGCAACATGATTTAGATGTGTCCTCTTAGTTCTTAATATGCACGTTTTTTTTCTTCTTTCTTCAGGCAAGGAAGTCCACTTTTCCTTTTTTTCTGCGTTTTTCAATTCTCTATGCTAAAAATATTTTAAATAAACTTTTTGTAACCTGCTTACAGATGTTCACAAAGTTGAGACCACAGCAGGCTTCAGTAAGTAACCCTAAAGAAACTTTTTTCCAAGTTTTCGAAAATACAATGGGACATATATGTGCATGAAAATTTGGGCAGAACTAGATGTTAGCAGCTGGTATATTGGAGTTACAGAGGCTATAACAAACACGGTAGAGAAATTATTTGGTTATATTCAATAACTATTCTATCTGAGAGTAACGCGAACTGAATTGGTAAAGTGTTTAAAAACAGGGTCACTCAAGTGAGGCGATAACCTTGAGCTTATAAAAATAGTAGGCAAAAGTTGTCCTGGTAAGTGGAGATGGCGAAACTAGCATTCAGGGTGACTGAATGAACATAGTTGGCCACTTGTGGCTGTGAAACAAAAAAGAGGGTCTGCACCAACGTTTTAGCAGAACACGGCATCACGAAACATAAGATTGATTGTGAGAACTCAAAACCTTTACAGCAGATAAAAGAGCAAAATTTCGACTACATGTGGAAGTACTTACTATATAGGGCGCAGTGGGTATACCTTGCTAATGCACTTGCATTAGTAGCCCAAGCAGTTTCCAGCTAGTGCACTTCCAGCTTTAGGTTTACAGTGCTGCGCAGGTTTTTTTTTTCTTTTTGGATCTACCCTTTCGGCTACACAGCATTCCATCATGCTCCTGACTTCGTTATATGCAACGTTAAGTATGTTGAGGTGATCACTTGCGGGAATGGCCCCCGTATGAAGTCATTATGCCAGAACTTCAAGCTACAGCGCAGATCTGTTTTAAAAAAACAAACTCAGCGCAGCTTGTGGTAAAATACTCGGCATCCACGTATATGACCCAGGTTCCACTCTCATCTAGTCCTAGAATTTTTTTTAATTTTATAGTTGGTTGTTTCATTCGTGAGTTACCCATTGCGAAAGATGGTGGATGAGGTGGCGGAGCCAGAACTGGCTGTTTTATCTGACTGCACCTTTCGTTGTAAATTCGGTTTTCATGTGACACTTTGATTAAAAGCCGGGTGTCATCTCAACGAACGCGCAACCGCAACATAGACTATTGGGACGGCGAGAAGCCTCTGCATGAAAGTATTCTTGTTTTGCAATGTACAATATACAAGTTCATCAGATACAAAAATAAGTTGGACGTTGTACATAAAAAGTTGCCGTATTTTTTTTTCAGCCTGTGATGGTGGAACACCCAAGAGATGCCACTACCCAAGTTGTAAGTGAACTTCGGTAAAGCGCCCTACACCCTGACAAAGCTTGTAGACCAGTCAATACCTTAATAATAAATATTCTTGTGAATTTAACATGTAACCTAATTGCAGCTTGGCAAGACTGCACAAATGAAACTTATCGACACGCTTCTTGCTATTTGCGACAGGAATTACCGGTAGATGCAGATTACCGGTAGATACGCTTAATCAAAATTTAAGAGAAGGGCGCTTTGCGAAAAGTAACATGTCTGACAAGCAACGTGCCGCAATAGTCATGAGGTGCCCATCAATCACTTCAATCGTCAAACAGTTTTTAATACCTTAAAACACACAAAAAGGAAAACAATATAACAGCCCCGCCATGGTGGAATAGTGACTAAGGTACTCGGCTGCTGACCCGCTGGTCGTAGAACCAAATCCAGGCTGCCGTGGCTGCATTTTCGATGAAGGTGAAAAAGCTGTAGGCCCAAAAAACCTCAGGTGGTCGAAATTTCTGGAGCCCTCCGCTACGGCGTCTCTCATAATTGTATCGTGGTTTTGGGATGTTAAACCCAAAATATCAACCAAAACATAATCACAACCGAACTATGTGCTTCTTACCACAAGGAAGCTTGCGGTAACACGCACAAAGTTCTGAAGAATTTGAAGAATATTTCTGAAAAAATTTGAAAATCTGAAGAATTTAAAATGATTCCCATAAGACTACACGCCCAATGCAAGCAGACGAGTTAATTTTGCGAATCACGCAAGCCCCAACGACAATGCCGGAATTCGCAAAAATTGAACTAAATAATAGATGCGTTGCGCTATTGATCAGAATACTGACGACCACCGTACGTTCTTGCTCCTTGTAATGATACTTTCGTGTTGGTTCTTCAACTGCGCACAAGTTTGTCATACGGAGAGTTGCAGCTTTACTTGCGACCGCGTACTTCGTTCACTTTACAGTCGTTCCAGCTTGCGCTTGGTTTACGGCTTTTCGAGCGCGTGCGGAAAATCAAGACAACTGCCCGTACGCTATATATGTTGTGTGGCTTTGATAGAGAACGAAGCAAACATAAAAGACCGTTTTTTTTTTCGCTTCCTTGGTCATTTTGTGAACTTCCTATATATTGAAACAATCACAAAGCGACATTTTGCATGCGACCATGCATTAACATGAAAGTGGAAATTCCACAGACAAATGGGCCAATAATCCGTCAACGTTATTCTGTTTTAATTTATATCTAAACATTATTTACAATAAAAACACAACGAATGTTGTAGTATGCTTTTTTGTTCTACATTATCTGATGACCCGAAGGTCGCGGCATCAAACCTTGGCCATGATGGACGCATTTTGAAAGGGTTGAAAATTATTTATTTTTAGTACTTAGGGCTAGTACGCGTTCAGGAACCCCGGGTGGCCGAAATTGGTGAAGCCGTACACTACGGCGTTTTTAATTACAATACCATGGTTTCGAGACGTTAAACACCTGGATTATTATGCATTAGGCGTGAAGTCATGAATGATTTCACAGTTTTACTCCTAGCTGAACATTACGAACAGTATGCGTTAATGAGGGACAACAGGTGCAAATAACAGTGCTGGCTGACTTCTTGAAGCCGGACCTTTTCAGCCCCACTAAAAATTAATTTATCGCATCGAAGTCAATAGGAACTGTGCACTAAGAATCCATCTCTTTATTGGGCGAAATATTTTCTCACAAACGCGAGGAGTTCTCAAATAATCAATAACGTAGCAAGCATGGTATTATTTCTCGAACTCAATCTCACGTCTGAGGTCCATTCACTTTTCAAACTGGAAACAAAATATGGTATTCAACTACTGTTCTAATTCACTATCCAAAGTACGTACCCCAGAAATCGCGCGACACTAACATTATTTCCAAACAGCACTTTACGAAATGGTATATTCAGGGGTGCTACGCGGGATGACCTGAGCCTCTCGGAAGCCCGGCATTCCTCCAAGTTGGCACTGCCACGCCACAAACGCATATGCGTCGTTTACGTCAGTTTTCAAAGGAACGCAATGAGCGAATATGTAAACGCCTCCCACAGTAATCTTACGCCGTAACAAAAAAGAACTACATTAGTTATATTAACACGCAAGTGGTTTTTCTACGTTAATTCCCTCTTCTTAATTTTGTGTTCACCTAGTGCAGATTTATATCATTTTGATGTGTTTTTACCTGGGTCTATTCATTGTATTTTGCAATAACTGTATAGTTGGAGGTTAATGCTTGTCTTCATTGTTCCTTTCTTCCGCTGTCTGCCTACTTTGCGCTTCAGTTGTAAAAATATGAAATATCAAGTAGTAGCCCTTTTTCCCACCGTGCTTCTGTGGTAGAATACTTGACTGCCAGGCAGAATGCTGGTGCTCGATTCCTGCTGATACCCTAACATTTACTCTTTGCATTTGTCAGGTCAACGCTTTCCATGTCAGCCTCTTCCTATCGGTCAAGCAATAAAATTACCCTTGTCTATTATCGCAGTTCTTCGGTAGATATAAACTGTCAATCACTTTTGGCACATGCCCGAAAAGCTGTGGAACATAGATGCCTGTGGGTATGTGCCACATTTTCACTGTAAATGCTTTGACGACGTATGAGGTCTGTTAGAAAAGCATCTGACATTTGGTGGAACAAAAAAACTAGCATAATTGGAGTGTTGGAAACGTAATCCGTCTCAAAGTAGTCCCCTCGGGACTCTACACATTTTTTCCAGCAGTACTGCCATTGTTGGAAGCATTCTGAAAAGGCCTCTTTCGGAATGAAGTTCAAATAAGCTGAAGTGGCAGTCCTAATGTCCTCCCTTGTCTGAAGTTGCCCTCTCATGTTTTCGGAAACCCTCTCAAGTCGCAGGGGGCAATATCAGGAAAGTAGAAGCCAGTGGAACTACAGAAGTGATTTTCGCCAAAAAAGTCAGAACCATGTGAGATGAATGTGCAGGAGAAATGTCGAGATGGATGTACCTTCATGCTGACTATAACTCAGGTCTCTTGCGCCGCCCAGCTATACGTAGGTTGCGGAGCAAATACCTTCAGTACTCTTAGGTGATTGTTTGACCCTGTGGTGCATACTTGTGGTGTACTACACCGCGGAAGTGACAGAATCTACTCATCATCCTTTAACGTTGCTGTGCCCTTTGTGGGCCTTCTTTGGTCTTGGTGATATAAAATGCTTCCACTGTGAGACGACTGGGCTTTTGTTTCCGAGTCTTATCCATACACCAAGACTCGTTACCCGTGATAATTGTGTTCATGAAGTTGGGTCACTGCTTGTGAAATACAGTATGTCCTCTGAGACATACACACAAAATGCTTTTGCTGTACCGTGGGCAGTTTCAGCATTACTTTCGCCGCACCTCTCTTCATAGTCAAATCTTAGGTCACAGAGGAATGTGCACAGAAAGTGCTGATGCCCACTTCTTTCGCAATTCCAGGATACTCGCACGACGGTCCCGCATCACCACGGCGTTCATTTTATTCACTCCTTATTCTGTAAGTGGCTCATAGCGTAGTCACTGAAAGCCGTCTTGATCTTCCGAACAATTACCACTTGGCTGTCACGCCATTTATGGCAAATTTTGATTCCATAGCGCCGATGCAGTCTCTCCATCATTTCCCTGCAATAGAAAACCGACAGAGCACTGCGCTGTATACTTCCCCCAAACACTGCATCCCAGCGACTGACACTATTCGCAGGCGGGGAAATATTCACGCCTGCGCACGAAGGTTCAAGGTCAGCTGATTGTTTCAAATCCATCAGGTGCTTCAAAAAATAAGGTTGGACACTTTTGCAAGATCGATTGATTGATATGTGGGGTTTAAGTCCCAGAACCACCATATGATTATAAGAGACGCCGTAGTGGAGGGCTCCGGAAATTTCGACCACCTAGGGTTCTTTAACGTGCACCCAGATCTGAGCACACGGACCTACAATACTTCTGTATGAGACCTTGTTTGCCACAGGATGGTAGATTAATAATGTCATGACGAGTGAGTCAAATTCATCAAGCCATCTTACCCTCCCAGACTAATTTTAAATGCGAAGCATTGCTTAAAGAACTTCAGCGACTTTAAGCGTATCTATCTATCCATCTATCCATCTATCCATCTATCCGTCTATCCGTCTGTCGTCTATCTATATCTATCTATCTATCTATCTATCTATCTATCTATCTATCTATCTATCTATCTATCTATCTATCTATATCTATCTATCTATCTATCTATCTATCTATCTATCTATCTATCTATCTATCTATCTATCTAGCCACCTACAACTTTTAGCTCTCCTGGCCGTTTCGATAATGGTATTATTACCAAACTTGGTATGGCATAACATGACTATATGAAGAACAATCTGACGTATAATATGAAAATCATGACATGAATGTCATGAAAGTTATGATTTACATTTTATGGCACTGCGGCTCTTGCGGTGGTTTCGTTCACACGACAGACAGACAGACAGACAGACAGACAGACAGACAGACAGACAGACAGACAGACAGACAGACAGACAGACAGACAGACAGACAGACAGACAGACAGAGACAGACGACAGACAGACAGACAGACAGACAGACAGACAGACAGACAGACAGACAGACAGACAGACAGACAGACAGACAGACAGAAGACAGATAGATAGATAGATAGATAGATAGATAGATAGTGATAGATAGATAGAGAGATAGATAGATAGATAGATAGATAGATAGATAGATAGATATATAGATAGATAGATAGATAGATAGATAGATAGATAGATAGATAGTAGATAGATAGATAGATAGATAGTAGATAGATAGATAGATAGATGACAGACAGACAGACAGACAGACAGACAGACAGACGACAGCAGACAGACGACAGACAGACAGACAGACAGACAGACACAGACAGACAGATAGATAGATAGATAGATAGATAGATAGATAGATAGATAGATAGATAGATAGATAGATAGATAGATAGATAGATAGATAGATAGATAGATATAGATAGATAGATAGATAGATGATAGATAGATATAGATAGATAGATGATAGATAGATAGATAGATAGATAGATAGATAGATGATAGATAGAAGATAGATAGATAGATAGATAGATAGATAGATAGATAGATAGATAGATAGATAGACAGACAGACAGACAGACTCGAAGTCGCCGAAGTTCGCTAAAAATGCTTCGCATTTAAAAACGAATTGCGGCAAGAAAAAAAATTCCTGTACAGCGTGAGAAGCTTATGGAGAGCATAGTTTTGCTCGAAGGTATATTCATATCTGGGTGTGTTTTTTCTTGTAAAATTGAAGTTCGTGGGAGAACACACGTAACTATTGTTGTGCTCTACCGTATAGAATGAACCAGGTATTTTCTTAAAATAATGCCCTCCTTTTATTTTCTGAAAGCAACGAGGCTGTGACTGATGCCGCTGTTGAGGTTTTCTGAGCCCGTTGAGGTTTTCATTGTCGCTTTTGACTTTAACATAGACACTTAGGAGGAGAAGGGGAATGAAAACAGTATGGAGCTGTCAATATTTTAAATTATGCAACCAAAGGAAAGCGACGAGTATAGCTTGTTTTGATACCAGAAATAATTTTGTTTCTTAAGGGCTAAAGACAAAAGCGTAGTTTCTGTGCGGCCAAACAACATAGTAGTCTCGGTGTTCTGTAACTGGGTGACCATCAACTGAAAAGAAGATAGCAAATGTCATTGGAAACTCCCTTCAGTGGCTGTAATGATGGTATGAAAAGGACTGTGCTCTACGACCACTCTGCAAATGCCTCCCGATAATTAATCCTTGAGAAAAAGCGATGCAGGCCCACATGTACCCAGACGATAGAAATGGCCAGAGACAACGCATGCCGTGTCTGCAACAGCACTGTATGTTTCAACAGATCTCCCACGAGATGACTATTTTCATTCAGTCACATAGCAACAAGACACTCACTTGGCGCTGTTGTATTTAACAGAAGTGTCAAGAAATCTAGACTGAGTTCGCCATTACAGTCTATTTATACCAACATTTTCACAAAGCTTGAAAACTGTGAAGGTATGCCACAGTATGTTGAAATAGCGTTGCAAGAAGCGTGAGGTTA
The DNA here is from genome assembly GCF_013339725.1 of Rhipicephalus microplus. Classification (NCBI taxonomy): domain Eukaryota; kingdom Metazoa; phylum Arthropoda; class Arachnida; order Ixodida; family Ixodidae; genus Rhipicephalus; species Rhipicephalus microplus. Next base: position 16,149 of record NW_023611508.1, on the reverse strand, counting down.
TAATTTCCATAAAGCACTGGGGTTTTAAGAAGGTGTATAGGCCAAGATGACTTTAATATTCGTTTCACAAGGCCATAACGTACTCTCCTTGCTTCCATGAGCTTTCCATACTATGTCGAGGGATCAGCGTATCATAACTTTGGCAAAAGCAATTTATTATAATTCGCACTTGTTGCTTTCTGTTTAATTTAACTAAATGGGCAGGGTCTCAATAAAATCCAACCCAAACTTTTTCGTGGTCCTAAAGGGTTGATAAATGCACACTTAACTCCGACAAAAGACGCAAGGCTTTGATGATGACGAAAGTATTTAGCACACTCCTAACGAATATAATCAAAATCAGTGCAATACTTGTTATAGAGATTCTTATTAGCATCGTATAAATTATCCTGCTCCTAATTGACGTCACCAAACGTCAATGGTAATCAGTTTCACTACTTTATAAGCACTCTAACTTAAGCGAAATATACAGTGACGTCATTTGCATTAAGCACAATTATATATGCTTTAACATGGTCTTGTGAAGGAAGCAACATCAAGTTTCGCTGCCTTTGCATTTGCAGCGTGTAATTGTTCGAAACAAGAACTGGAAGAAGGAGACACAAGCTCAACGGGAAGATGGTACTTTGATAGCGACAAGAAAACGTGTAATGTCTCCACAAAATCATTGGATGGCTGCAACAAGTTCGACACAAAAGGCAATTGCAAGTGGTATTGTCTCAGAGTCCTTGAATAAAAGAAAGCCAAATGTAATGGTCAGTGAAAATTCACCAATGTAAATTGTGCTCACAGTTTGATATTCAAATGTTGAGGCAGAAATTAACAGTGAGCGAATACTTAAAACTTCGACGTCAAATGTTAACTGTGTTGCTTTAAAAAGGTGCAGTAATACAACTAGTCTATTGAATTGTTCGCGTAAAGCTTATGACCTTATCGCTCACTGTTGTTAACAAGCCAGTGCAAGTTTAGTGCGAACATTTTCCTTTATATTTATAGATATCTTCAATATAGCATTGTGAATTATGAGACGGCATCAATAATGTGATCTTCATACACTGTGGAAGATAAGAAATGCTTTGAGTGCAGTTTAAATAGTGCGCATGGTCACAAAGAGTGGTATAAATCAGACGTAGCAGAATTGTAACAAAAATAATTCAGCAAAAGAACTAGTCGTACTCAGTTAGACTGAACAACTTTTAGGGTGCGCAATTCTACACCTATTCACGTTTGCCATGTCCCCTTAATTGGATTCCTTTTTCATTCAAGCAAATGCGGACGTTCAAGTTTCCACAAAATGTGTTCATTTTGGTAAAGTCAGGGCCTTTCCTGATTCCAATAGTTGAACACAGCTGTATAACTAAATAAGGAGCTTTTCAGGTTTTCTACGTGAAAGCACTTTTACTTTTATTTTTCTCATGGGCTCACAGTTGATGTTCAAGAAATAAGCCTTCGGCGGGCAGCGCACACGTATAAACAATATAAGTTTATAAACATAACGAATCTTGTTTGTAACAACTAGTTTGCAAATGTTCAATATAAGGTTTGATTTTTGCGCAGTATACTAGTATTTCTGCGTGACTGTCACTGAAATGTAATTTGATCAATGGCAGGAAAGTAAAGTTTAAATATTGTCGTGATTCATTCAGCACAATATTGCATATTCAGACCACGCTTGACGCTCCACAACAACAAAAAAATCACACTTTGCGCTTGCGTGTCAGTGGACTGTCGATGTGCGTAAGCTACGAATCATATACTGTATGACCTGTGCTCTGAATGGCACAACTGAATAGGTGCTCATTCGACAAGTCAATAAAAGTTACTCCACATATAATATAGTGCCCTGAAATGTAGAAGCATTCCACAAACTATGCAATAAAACCACAATATAATAATCCAAGGAACGTATATGGGACGTAAGTGTGCTAGGTTGTGTTGATAGGTGATTTTAATGCACATCCTCCTCTCTGGGGTAGCACTATAACAAATCATCGCGGAAAGGATTTAGCCAATTTTATATACAACTATGGACTAAGCGTACTCAACGACGGATCACCTACATTTGTTCGTGGCACGTCTTACAGCAGCTGCCTCGAACTCTGTTTCGTTTCCAGAAGCCTTCTGTCTTCCACATGTTGGTGCACAGATTTGGACACTCGCGGCAGTGACCACCTTCCAACCTATGTTCAGTTCAGGTGGTTTCGCCGCACGCACACACGCTACGTCCGTCAAACCACTGGACACTGTTCAAGGCATCTGTCAAGTCTGGCTGTGAGCACACGACTGATCCATTCGAGGTAGAGAACATCATTGCTTCTTCACTGCGTGACACAACCAAACAGGTTAACCTGCCGATGCAGAGATAACCAGTTGACTCCCAATACGAGGCCCTTCGTGCAATCCGTCACCGTGCCGAACGCCGATACAGACGAACGAAGTCGTCTTCAGACCTTTCCGCCTGTCATCGAGCTCATCGACATGTTCTTCAGCATCTTGACAAGATTTACAGGCAACGTTGGCGAACTTTCTGTGAATCTCTGGACCCCAGGCAACCTCTATCTAAGATCAGACGGGTGTACGAAGTTTGCAGACAACTCCCCAACAACGTCAACCATTTCAAGCTGTTGCTCTACATAAAGGACGGACAGAAGTTGAGATAGCCAGTGACTACTGTAGCCTCATCGTGGACACCACTGATGGTGTAGCCACTAATGAACCTCTTACTACCATTGCGCCTCCACCGTCTGACGAGCGCCTTGATGTACGTTTTACAATACATGAGCTTGACGCTGCGATTTCTGCCTCCCGCCGATCATCGGCACCAGGACCTGACGGAATCACGTATGCTGCACTCAATCATCTTGATACAGAAGCACGACGTATCCTGTTATCTCAATAAACACCTCATGGGAGTCAGGAGAAGTCCCAGCTAATTGGCAATGTAGTCGCATTATTGCATTGCTTAAGCCGGAAAAGTGTCCTTATGCACTTTCCTCCTACAGACCAATCGCGTTAGCCAGCTGCGTCGGAAAAGTGATGGAAAGAATGGTACTGGCACGATTAGAGTGGCTTCTATAGAGCAACAACTCCTTTCCTGCATTTATGAACGCCTTCAGAAGGCTGATCTGCCATTGATGGTGTGGTCGACTTGATCACCAGCGTTTAAGAGGAAAGAAGCCGACGCAGACTAGTGGCGGCGGTCTTCTTAGACAATAAGGGTGCCTACGATAATGTGCTGCATTATGCGATCCTTGACGCACTGGAATATTTCGACATCGGTGGACGACTGTACGCTTGGATTTTTAGCTACCTTGGGGACCATGACTACTACTACCATGACGACAAGTAACGGAGACACCGATCAATATAAGGTTCATCGTGGTGTTCCCCAAGGAGGAGTTCTCAGCCCGATTTTATTCAATGTCACAATGATCGGCCTAGCAGCAGAACTTCCCACCACGGTGAAGATCACTGCATACGCTGATGACATAGCATATGGGCATCCGGAACTACTCGTCTGCAATTGCGAGCTCGACTACAGCGTGCAGTGACGATCACATACAAATTTCTACGACGTCAGGGGCTCACTCTTTCAATCTACAAATGCGCAGTGCTTGCGTTCACGCGCAAGCATATGTCGCAATACTCGATATTTATTAATGGGACAGCGATACCTGCTGTAACGCACCACAAGTTCCTTGGGGTTGTCGTACACAGAGATCTATCGTGGACGAGGCATGTCGCAGTACTTAAATCTAAATTGAAGAGCTTTGCTCCCATTCTTCGCCACGTAGCTGATATGGAGCATTTGCAACGGCACGAACAGCCCTTTTCTGTATGACGTGCAGTTTGCGGATATTTGTTAGAGTTGTCGTACCCCAAACCAGATGACAGTAGTTGACGTGAGATAAAAACAGGGATTTATAGATGAGAAGTTTAACTGCCTTAGGTAGCGAGAAACGCACCCGGGATAATATGCCCGAAATCCTTGATATAGTGCCACATAGTTTTTCAGTGTGTGCGTTCCAAGACATGTGTTGATCGAAAATTATTCCCAGACACTTAATACGCTGTACTATCTCAAGTTCTGAACTGCCAAGTTTTAATGGGACACGACAAGGGGTTTGTTTATTTTTCGGCCTGAAATATACAGCTTTTGTTTTTGATGTGTTAAGTTTTAAACAGTAACGCATGTCCACGTGGCCAACTTCGCCAGTACCTCATTTGCGTCATTAATTAAGTTTGTATAATTTTCAGTAAGAAGCAAGGTTGTATCATCAGCGTATATAATACATTTTACAGGCGTGTCAATTTTTACAATATCATTTATGTATATACAAAAAAGCAGAGGCCCTAATATGCTACCTTGTGGTACACCCGCTGAAATTTTTAGTAAATTGGAGGTACAATTGCCGACGACTACTTCCTGCTGCCGATACATTAGGTATGATTCAATGAGTTGTAAGAAAACACCTCGAAATCATAGTGTGCACATTTCTTTAGCAGCGTAATGTGATTTATTGTGTCGAACGCCTTTGAATAGTCTACGAAGATGCCTAAAGTGTGTAGTTCGCGTTCAAAAGCATTTAGTATAAATTCTTTCTGTTCTAAAAGAGCATGTTCAGTCGTACGGCCTTTGATAAAACCAAACTGCGAAGGAGTGATGATGTGGTGCTTATCTAGGAAAGAAACCATACGCTTTTGAATTAGTTTTTCCAGACCTTTTGAAATTACTGGAAGTATAGATATCGGTCGGTAATTGTTTAGTGCATTTTTATCTCCTCCTTTGTACAGCACAACCACTTTTGCAACTTGTACTTTTGTGGGAAAATTCCGGTGGAAAAAGCAAGATTAAAGATATGCTCTAATAATTCAGCAATGATATCTAATACGTGTTTGATGGGCTTAATCTGTATGTCATATGCGTCACAACACGTGCTGTTTTTCACAGACGAAAAAGCATGTGAAAGTTCACCAGCTGTTGTTGGCGCCAAAAACGCGCTCTCAGAGATACTGTCAGACAAATATGTGGTACAAGCTGAATTGTACTGTTCCTTTGCTAGAGATACAAAATAGTCATTGAATAAGTTTGCTAAATCATCCTTACAAATAACGTCACCGTCTATCACAAGCTCAGTAGGCCTGAAGTCATCACCGTTACGGCCAAGAAATTTGTTTAGTCTAGACCAAGCCAAGTCTTGTTTATTCATTACATCTTTGTTGAAGATGCTGTTTAAGTACGTTCTCTTTTTGTAACGCAACAGGCTGTTTACTTTATTTCGCTGGGCTTTGAAACGTTTAAGCGTTTCTTCGTTCTTGTTTTTCAGGAAGTTTTCGAACAATTTATTTTTACGTTTTATTTCATTAAGACAACTTTTAGTCAGCCACGGTTTTTTGGCTTTGCGCGTATGCTTGAGCTGTTTGTACGGAAAGCATTTCTTGTACACCCTTATCAGTTTGTCATGGAAAATATCATAGGCGGCTTCAGGTTCTTGCTCGCAATACACGCCTGACCAATCGGTTAACGATATCTCCTTGCGAAATGCAGCCAGTGTATATTCATTAATATCTTGAATAACTATCGGTTCTCTGAGTTGGGCTGGCGCACAGTTTACGGTTTCGTTTATCAGCATAAGATAGGAAGGTGGTCACTGATGGGTGCGCTTAGTACGCCGGACAAACATTTCGAAGCTTCTATGTTAGTAATGAACATATCTATTAATGTCGCAGTGTTTTTGTCAATGCGGGTTGGGATGGTGATAACATTAGAAAACCCATTGGATTCAATAACTTGACAAAGTTCTAACTGACTTTCTGATGGCTTTGCAACGTCGATATTGAGATCACCTGCAAGAACTAGTGTACTACCAGTGTCTCCAACCCAACGCAAGTATGTATCTAAGAATACTAAGAAGTTCGACTTGTTACCACTAGGAGGGCGGTATAAAACACCATAAACAAAACCGTCACTTTGTACAGTCAATATTTCATAATCATTAGTGACATGCGAAAACTCGTGAACCAGCCTACATTTTACTGAGTTTTTAGCCATCATCAAAACACCACCTCCTATTTTTGTTGGGCGATTCAAAAAGAAGGTTTCATAGCCGGGTGATCTTAGAACCAGATTCATCCCTGTACCATGTTTCCGTCATCATAAGAACATGAGGTTCAGAGCGTATAGTTGAAATAAGGGCGGTTATTTGGTCTTCTTTATTTCGCGCAGATTGTGCGTTGAGATGAAGGAAGGACAAGCCATTCTTTTTCGTGGAAAGTAATGCGCCTAATTTTTCGAGTGTCACGTAATCTTTGTCTGCCATCTTTCTCTTTAGGTAACAGTCGCTTTGGTCATTAACAGTGGCTATTCTCTCATTACTGAGAGGTCCTGCACGCTGGCGATGACGTGAACTCGGCTGTCCTCAGTTTTTCGCACCTTGATGCGACCATTGTCCACCCACAGAAACTTCCTTGCTTTTCTCTCTTTAGTGAGAGCGCTTGTGCAAACAATCTTTTGTTGTTGGGTGTGAGGTGGTCATTAACGTACACATTGGCACCTTGTGACTGAGCAAAACCGAGTGACTCGGTTGTTAGACGTGCCCTGCGTGCTTTACGCAAAAATTCATCCTTCTTGACCCGAGAACAAAACCTCGCGATTATGTTCGTGTCCTTTTTTGCTGGCACGCGATGCACAGCGTCGATATCATCCTTTTTTATGGGACAGTCAATTACATCACCCATTTTCTGAAGAATGGTGGCGCAATCCTCCCCCTTTTTTAATGGCACACCCTTTATCTCAACGTTGTTAAGTCGCGAACGCTGTCCATGTCAGCCAGTTTAGCAGCCAGTTCATCATTTGATTTTTGAAGAGAATTGTGTTCGGCTGAGGTAAGCTCATGCTTCTTTTTCATTTCTTCATAAAAAGTGCTGATGGCAGAGACACTTTCACGAAGCTGTTCAATTTCGGCTCGAAGCTGTTGCACTTCGCGTGACAGCTCAGCATTTGACGGCATCATATAAACGTAACAGTGACTACAGCACAATAACCACTGGCAGCAGCAGTCGCGACAACAAAAGTAGAAGCAAAAATCAGCGGTGCAATTAATGCACAACCAACCTGCGCAAAGGAAGAACGTTGCTCAGTGGACTCGACTTCCTGCTGCCACGACCGCCACTGCCAAAATGTGGCTACACGAGCACAGTGTTGAGCCTAAGTAGTGTCTCCGGTAGGTGTCCTCGCAGTCCGTGCTTGCGCAGAAAGTTCGTTCTTTGTGGCTGTAGCGACAGGGTAGTGACGTTGCCTCCAGATATTCCAAGTAGACGGGTCGAGAAATCCAGAGAATATCCCGATAGCCCGAAGAGCCGAACCAACAACTGTCACGATATGCACAAGTCAGCACCTGCGCAAAGGAAGAACGTTGCTCAGTGGACTCGACTTCCTGCTGCCACGACCGCCACTGCCAAAATGTGGCTACACGAGCACAGTGTTGAGCCTAAGTAGTGTCTCCGGTAGGTGTCCTCGCAGTCCGTGCTTGCGCAGAAAGTTCGTTCTTTGTGGCTGTAGCGACAAGGTAGTGACGTTGCCTCACCAGATATTCCAAGTAGACGGGTCGAGAAATCCAGAGAATATCCCGATAGCCCGAAGAGCCGAACCAGACAACTGTCACGATATGCACAGTCAGCACCTGCGCAAAGGAAGAACGTTGCTCAGTGGACTCGACTTCCTGCTGCCACGACCGCCACTGCCAAATTGTACAATGCCCTATTTGTGGGATACATTCGACACAGCATGCCGGTGCTTTCCAATATGAGACCTAGTTGTGTGAAGACAATAAGAGTGTTCAAGCTCAATGTTCGAAGATGCTTGGGTCTACCGCGCTGTACTTCAACAAATGGGACAATCGCAGAGGTCTGCGCTTGTCCCATCAGTGTATACATGCTCTGCGAGCCACTTAGAGTTCACTTTCGATTACTGAGCAGACACAGACAGCACCCACTGTCAGTACTACCCGCCCTCACTCAGATTGCAGTTTCTCAAGAGTAATTTCGCGGCATGAAAATATGTACCATCAAGGTTTTCTCCGCCAAATGCCCCTGCAGTGACTCCATGGGTCCTGGCTAAAGCACCTGTCTCTTTTACGATACCTGGAATTACGGAGAAGTCGCTCATTTCTTCTGTTGGCCTCAGACAACTGACCCTATATCACATTTATACAACGTACAGTGATTCTCTGCACGTGTACACCGACGGATCCACCACGCTAAACACCTCCGTCACAGCCTTTGTCATCCCAGACATGGATATCGCTCAACGATTCAAAGTGGACCATAAAACCCATCAACTGCCGCAGAGCTTGTCGCTATCCGGGAGCATAAGTTTATTTCCGGAGGAGCGCGCGACCTGGACGATTTTCTGTGATGCCAAATCCACGTTGGAAACCATTAATTGCATCATGAAGCAAGGTTCTATTACAGCTTGGCAATAGAAATCACAGAACTTATTCAGGTGCTTCAACAAATGGTCATCTTATAACTTTCCAGTGGATTCCCGCTCATTGCGGCGTGATGGGAAACGAAGAGGCAGACGCTGAAGCTGAAAATGCCTTAAGCATGCCCCTGAAGTACGCATTGCGTTTTCACGAGCTGACACGAACGCCCTGCTTCGCTGCGTGATGCGCAGCTAAACACTTCAGCACTGGACCAAACCGGAACGGCGACACCAGCGACTTCACAAATGGGACCCAGAAATGAGGTTCCGCATGCTCCTAATTGAAACGGCAACTCACAAGTATGATCCACCGCATTCGTCTTGGTGTAGCGTACACCAGACGTTACGCACATATAATCGGTCGCAGTGACACCGGTCCTAATTGTGAACACTGTGATGTGCCAGAAACACTTGAGCACATATTTTGTGTCTGCCCAGCATACGCACGTGAACGACAAACACTGATTTTTTCTACTGAACTATATCGCAGTAGGTCCATGACTAAGAAATCTTAGCGCCACAGAACGGAAACAAAAGAAAGAAACGTAGACAACACGAGCGCTAACTTCAAACCAAGTTTATTAGTAGTAACAACTTAGATGCTTGTTCGCGTTCATCTGTACCTGTGAGTACGTTTCGTGCGTCAAACGTGACCCGCGATGCGTTAGAATCGCGGGTCACGTTTCGATCTGCTTGCCATTCGGCGCGTGACCTACCAATTCATTGATATCGCGTTCATTGCTTCGTCTTTGCGGCAAAGCTGTAACATTTTTGTGCATTCTTGTTCTTGAGGCGCCACTGGACATTCGATCTAGCTACCGTTCTTCACGTCGCATTGTAATTGTCGCTATCACATTCATTGCTGTGTCCTTGCGGGGAAATGGTCACCTTTACAGCGAGAGTTGTATACGGCTACGAGAAACCAAAAGCAGTTAGACGTCAGTCTCACGAGTGGTCATCATTGGCTGTACTATCACTTACGTTGCTTCAGCGTCGTACCTGAGCACGCGCACTATTGCCTGCGTTGTGTGTGACGTCCTCCATACCCTTGAAGCCATGACATCAATCATCTGCGCATCGGTTTCTACTGAGAGCTTCCACGTGGGTAACCACGGACAATTCTAGGAAGGCGCAGACAGTTAAAATGTGAAAGACCTCGCATTTCCTGGGCTAATGGTGCAGTCCTGGCACAAAAAACAGGCCCGGGAGACCGAGTGCTTGCAGCAACTGCGTACTGATGTTCAAACAGGCTTCCATGCCACGCTAAATCGCGAACGAGAATGCAAGCACCGGTGGCGGGCGGATCGCGGGAGGATCCTGCAAACTGCGGCGTCAAGTACTTTTCTGATCTCATAGACTTGCAACAACGCCGAGCCGAACAAGAAGTGTTGCGGACATGACAGCGCCAACGTGATGATAGCGGAGTGCGTTCGCTGGGGTGAACGCCTGCTTTCGGCGAAAGTTTCTCCAGCGACCCTTGGTTTTAGCTGCGACGTTTGGCTGCCTGTGGTTCTTGATTAACCACTGTGATTAACGCGCTGCAAACGTATTGAACCGCTAAATATGCTAATCTATTAGAGTGCTCATTCGAGACACAATGTGTGGCGCGTGAAATAAACACTGTGCTTAACCCAAACAAAACGTATGTCTAACCTTATGAAGAAGCGTGAACACGTAATCAATAGTTGTGAATGGTTTCAGTGCAGCGTCACGTTCAATCCAGTGGTAAACACCGGGGCCACTCGTTTAAGCTTGCACTGGTTAACTACTTGTACAAAGTGCTTTGATTGTGATTTTAGGGAAAAGCTTGTCTTATTCTAACCTTGTCAAGCGTCACACGGGACCGAGAGAAGAAGACACAAGATAAGAAAGAAGGCCGTATTTCCCGAACAGTGTAATAGACGGCGCTGTCTCATAAAAGTACACGCAAACTGCTGTTGAGTGAGGATAATCTAGATGGCGTTGCACCAATATTCTCCAATTGGCTGCTGCGCGGGTTTGCCTGGGTGCGCGAGGAAGGAGTGCCCCCCTCAGTGTCCTGGATAGTCGCCGTACGTGGCGGATGATTGGTGGGTCATGGACGAAGCAGAGCGGCGGGCGCGTTGAAGACGCTCGCACTCGGCTTCCTTGGCTCGCGTCTCGTCTGTGTTACCCGCACGCCGTCTGAAATCTCGAACGTGATTGGACGCATTGATGCATGCACGGATGTACGGACACACGAACGGACAGACGGATGGACGCTTTTCCCTACTCATCATCATTCACTCCATGGATATACTGTGCGTTTTTTGTTCGTGCTCATGTGAATGCAGCAATACTGTACTAAACGCAAAACTCACACGTACACGTGATATTTCTTAAATGTTCGTGACTCAAGAACCTGTAAACTAGCCACGACTGGTAAACAGGGCTCAGGCGTTGCCAGCAAGCCAGGCCTACCTGGACCGAGGAGGCTACACACTTTAGGGCTGAAGTACAATGGGCCCGGTTCAAATAAAGCTAATTTCATTCATTATTCACCAGTAGAGCTTGAAACAAGATAAGCAATCCGTTTCTTGCCCTCTTTAACATCTGGTCACAAATACAAGACATAACTAAATAATTTACTCCTGTTCACGTTTTGTAAAATCTGCAGAAAAACGAAATGTGGTCATCCAGTGTATTTCTTGTGAATATTCTGTGATATTTTGTTTTATACCATGAGTGTCTGTACCACGTGTTAAATACAACGTTTCAATACGTCATTATAGAGGTGCGATGCGTTAAAAGATGTGTGGAAGCCAATGCCACACTCACCTTTTTTACTATGACGTTAAATGCTAATATAGCTCAAGGCACCCTCCCTGTTTCCTTGTGCTACGACCACTTTGTCCGAGACCAAAGCAGTTACTTCACCTGTTGCTATCTCTTGGAATTTCTTTTAGCTGGAAGACTTGAGGTGTTATTCACGCTGTATTACTGGCTTAAATCTGCGGATACCACCATTCCGCCACTGAGACAGTTACACCATACTTTGGTGTGCCTGAGCACCGGTTTTTTTAAGGAACAACTTAGGCGCTATACATGCCCAAGCCGCCTAGGCCGTTTCATTGTGGGCCCCTACTTCGTTCACAACCGCGTTTGTTTAGTTTTTTTTTTCAACTCCCTCTATTGATCGATAAGCACTGTATTCCATAGGTACTGTAGCCATTCATTATCTCTTAAATCTGCTATAAAAACTGTGGCATATTTTTTTTTGGAAATAGACCCATCTTAAGATATTGCATATCTAATCAGAAAAATTGATACTGAAGAGGTTGGATTTGGAGAAAGTTGTCAAAGCTTGGAAAGTCAATGCACTAAATACTCTATGACCATAACTTGTCCTGTTTAAATACCTAAACACAGTGGCACGTGATAGCATTCAAAACAAAAAGTTTTCAATAAGGCAGATTGACAAGCAGTGCGGCAATAATTGTGTTTGTATGTGCACTTGCAAATACATTGACGCAATACAGTTTTCAGATCTTTTCCTGGCCAATGTTCTCTTACTGTTTAGTTAAGATCGAAGCAATGTCTCTGACATTCTTCGCTGCTTTAGAAATCGTTACAGCCGCCGGCTACAGGCACACGTGATTAGGCAATGGATGTTGAGCTGTTGTACAAGCAAACATCGTTGTTCGTTCGGCGTATGTATCTGAATTCATCAAGCGTTGGGCAAAGACATATTAAAACCAATATGAAATAAACAGATAACATAAACAGTGTATGATCAAAAGTGTCGAAAGGCGTCAATGCAGAAGGTGGCATTTTATTCAGAAAATGGATAGAGTTACCTGAGAAGGTGTTTAGGAGAGTCGTTAAATGCGGAACCATTTATCGTCCAACTCAATAAGAAAACTGCGCCTAATCTGTGTCAAGAATAAATCGTTTTAAAACTGAAATATTAAAATGAACTGCTTTTCCGGGGAGTGCTGGATATGGAGCTTAACCAAGTAGAGACGAGTTTTTTTTTCATTATTATTTCGACCTGTTTTAGCAGCTTCACAGTAAACAAAGAAAACTTCGGCCACATGGTGTCTTGAAGGGGTACCCTAACCTACGGAAAGGCTTATTGCCGTGAGTTGTGGGCGTTTTCATAAGCTGCATAAATTGAAAAGCTTGTCGGGATGTGTGACCATATGGTCACGCTAGTACTCTTTCCTCTTCCAGAATCCGCGTGTCTTACCAATTGGGCTCAACATCTTTTCAGATTTTTATGGCAACAACAAATGCACAGCAACACAAATTATGTTCGGTGAACTGAACATCGAACTTCAAAGCATGGCCATGCTCGATAGATACTATAGTGATACCAAACAAGCTGCAAGAAGACGCCGTGTATAAAAATATCAATAAATATTTTGTGATGGTGTGTTGCACACTCAGAATGGCAACAGGTGGTGCTGACTGACTCTACCACGTTTAAATGCATATATATGCCGTACAAAGTTGACGGAGGGATAACCGCCGTGGCAGCAAGATTGGTAGAGCATCGGAAGCGTTATTCGGAGGTCGCACATTCGGTCGCTGCCAGTGGCAAGTTATCGTTTCGTTCACTTTCATTCTTTACATTTATATTACAATATCTTGTGATAGCATTCCCTACAGTTCTCTTGCCACTATTTACTGTTAGTTCTCATTATTATTGCAACTAACAAAGAAAAGCGTGCCCTAAAATTTACACTTTTTTCCATCAGTAATTTTATGTAAAACATAATTCAAAGTCGACATGGACCATTCTGCACATTAAAGTACTTCCGACTTTTTAACCAAGCTTTAAAGTTATCGTGCGTTTTGTTATCAAGAATTAACCTTGCATTAGCTCATCGCACTAAGACGAAATATACTATGAAAGATGCCGTGCGAATGCGGCTGAACAAGAGCCTTTTTGCAAAGTTACAATCATAGTTTCTTACAAGAATGCCGTGCTTATGCATTACTTAGGGAAATTATAAAGAAGTAAAAGTATAAATGTGTAGCCTGGTAGGCAAACTTTAGTGTTCAAAAGAAAATAACAGAGCATGAGATTCAGGATATTAAACTAGTCGAACGACCCCACACGAGCGTGAATTTCATGTTGTCCTAAATTATCCGTCTTCCCAATTTCCTTGCTTTCACTTTCTGAATCAAAAAGGCGCATGTTCCTCGATCTGCTCCTCCTTTTTTTTTTGCAGTCATTTGAAATCGCACCGTGCTTTACCCCAACGCTTTGTGCTCGAGATTTTAATCATTCCAGAACCAACACATCCGATTCTTGTGCAGATAAGCGAAAAATCGCCATTCTATTTAGTGACAGCTACGCGAGTCTGAATCTCACTCGACTCTGTTCAGCACTTAGTACATTCATAAAGCCTTCCTTCGATAGGGACCTGAAAAAGAGGGTCTAACCACCTCAAGTGTTTTTGTTGATACCGTGAAAACGAAAGCGTAAGTGATACTCTTACTCACTCAATCAGTCCAAGAGCCAGTTTTTCAACGTTCAACCAAACAACACATCAATGTTTTTCGGAAAATGGGATGTTTTCACCTCGATGTTTTTTAAACCATGCCATTGCTGTATTATGCATGGAAGCAGTAAAGTAAAGAAAGCATTGGGTGCTTAGGCAATAATCGATTCTTAATTCTGGTACCTGACACCAACCTCTCATGTTCCTAAATAAGTAAGCTAAGTGCCAGAATTCATCTTGTAGCAATTACAAATTTCTTATAATCCGAGTTGAAGATACAGTAAAACGTGGATGTAGGAACGTAATTTGAATTTGAGGGCCGCAGTTTATTTCTTTAACAATAAAATTCGTGCAATCATTAGTGAAACTAATTACTAGGGTAACATTTTTCTGCGTACTGTAACACAGGAAAACGAGTGGCCAAGCATGGGTTGTTCAGCCACTCATTTATGTGTGCTCTTTTTTCCACTCTCTCTCTCTCGCTGGACGATGGCGTAAAAGCGCATTTGAGCCTAGTAATTTTGCCTGAAAGAGATGGGTCTCCTCCGATCAAAACGTCACCAATAAATAGTTTTTTTTAGAAACGTATATATATATATATATATATATATATAATAATATATATATATATAATATATATATATATATATAATATATATATATATATATGGGAAAGACGTGTATACCTAGAGGCTTGTTTTTTCGTGTTTTGACACAATATTAATGAGATCTAACAGACAGTAATGCCAAGGAATGTACAGGGGAAGTTATTAGAACCAATGGAATGTAAATAAGAAGAAAAATGGATGAAGAAATAACCAGCCGTGAGCAGGAGCGCCTGCTCATGGCTGGTTATTTTTTAATCCGCTTTTCTTTCTTCTTATTTAGATTCCATTGGTTCTAATAACTTCCCCTGTACATTCCTTGGCATTACTGTCTGTTAGATCTCGTATATATATATATATATATATATATATATATATATATATATATTATATATATATATATATATATATATATATATATGCGCATATGCGCGCACGTGTGTGTGTTGGCTTATCATACTATCATACGAGCTTTCTATCCCTAATAGACA
Source organism: Rhipicephalus microplus (assembly GCF_013339725.1). Taxonomy (NCBI): domain Eukaryota; kingdom Metazoa; phylum Arthropoda; class Arachnida; order Ixodida; family Ixodidae; genus Rhipicephalus; species Rhipicephalus microplus. The sequence continues at coordinate 1,100 of NW_023611508.1, read as the reverse complement.
GACTTATTCAAACTTGTTTATTCCACTTGCACGCTAAAGTACAGTCAGTACTATATTACACATCAGTAAACTTCACGGCGTTAAGAGGCTCGCTATTTGTATAAAATTACCCGAGTTAATCACGTCTTCACGCACTAAGTTTCTATAGGTTCATTTTGGAGTCGCCGTTATTGTCGCTGCGGATTCTTTCGTCATGGCCCCCCTTCTTGAACCTGTTACTGACGCACGTACGTCATGTGCTTGGAGGCAGCATTTCGCAGCTGCTGCTCCAATAAACGTATTCTGTTCATATGAGGTGATGGCCAGCTTTGGGCCGAGAACAAGCACCTTTGAGTCGATACAAGTGCCTAGACTTAATGGTGATGCTATGAACGGCTGTCTGCTAACATGATATGTAGAACGTTCTTCAATAGCTAAGAACTCAATTATGCAGATAAAAATATTTGAATAGTTCTCAACGAAAGGGTTTGGCTGAATATCAATCTTATAGACCTTACGTACCTGTAACTGTCTTGTTCTGTTGCTTTACTGAAAAAAGAAGATGCTCGTAATTATTTGATTCTGAATGCAACACGTTTTTTAACACATAGTTTATGACCTGAGCAAATACAGAATAAGTGACGCAGTAAGCAATCAAGCTGAGAAGTTTACTGCTTTAGTTTAGGAGCGTTGTAACGGAAGTATCACAGTGGCCTATGATGCTTGTCATGTAGTGCTACCAATAACTAATTTGTGCCAAAAGAGTTTCACTATCATTCACACAAGGCGATAATTTTTATATCAGACATTTCGAGTTTGAAAGCGCCGATTAAGAAGTTGACATTCATAATTATGAATTCAGTACCATGCTCAGTAACGAAAAGGAAGCATTACTTTTCTGTTGGCCATTCTAAACCTTACAGTACGATTTCACCGAAAAGGCAGAGCATGCAGGAGAAATTATCTTCTTGATACTACGCCGAAAAAAAGAAACCAGTATAGTGGAGATGGCATACAATTGAAAAAAAAATGGCACTGACAAGTGAGGCTAAGCCGCCGCGCTGCTAAGCAGAGACGCGGTGGCAGCATTACGATAGAGGCGTGATCCCGCAGACCCTTGT
>NW_023611507.1:0-87040 GCF_013339725.1 Rhipicephalus microplus | reverse complement strand
AAAAAACGTAACGAGTCGGTCGTCCAATGCTCCAATCCACTAAAAAAGCTTGTTCTTGACCAAATATTGAATGTGGCGCAATTCCACTTCAGGCATCATTCTTAATTGTAGTCAGCCACTGCATGAACGAGTGGCACAAAATGCTTTGCAGGTGTTAAGCGGATAACACGCTTTTCAAAAGCACGAGGAAGAATAGCAAAGCGATTGCTTTCCCACTACCCAGAAATAATTATTATAAATACCGTAGTGGGTACCCAGAAAGCGTGCTTGCACGGACATTGAGTTGAAATCCATTGAGTGTTGAATCCCATTGAATGTTTAGAAAGGGCTCTGAAGGGACGCTCTTCTAGCTTTTGTTGTGACTGTTCTGCGCCTTCCGCGCAGGCCTGGCGTGTTTTGAATTTCATATATTTCGCTATCACCCACAAGAGGTATTAGGGTAACGTTACGTAGGCCACGGCGCAAGGTTTTGTAAAACTTTTGAATTGTTTTAGATTTATTTATGGTATTTGGGTGCAGGACGCCAGTGTTGCTAGAGATAAAGCACAAGTAAAAACGTTGCAAGGGTCGATGACCGCAGCATTTAAGACGAGACGCTTTCCTCACAGAATCAGATTAACAATAGCGGACAACTGTGATTTTTGCCATCAGCGTATAGCGTGAACTGCGTGTAGTTCGTGTCACCTTTTGTTTTGTTTAAAAGTTAGCCAATTAAAGGGGTTCGCCTCGACCAGTGTAAGTGACCTTTTTTTACTATCACGTGTACGCTGTTTCCAGTTAAGGTGCTAACTTTTTAAGCTCAGGGCGTCCTTATTCTTGCAAGCACTGTGGGGATCCGGAACTGGTCAAACCTAAAAAGAATGCACATCATCAAGAAAAAAGCCATTCCGAGGGTTTCTCCGAGCCTGCTTTTCTAGATGACAGCTCGCTCTAACGCCTCTTAGTGCGCCAAGAGAAATGATGGGTCCCGACACGTTTTGCAGACGCAGCTTTAGTGGCACTCATTATGCGAAGCACGAGCCAGACTTTTATTCATGCGAATATCAGCTCAGTTAATCACGTACCAAAAAACAATGCACTCAACCATCATGAAATTGTCTTCCAAAGGTGAAGTGGGAATCCCTGAAATAAAGACATGGTCAAGTTCACGAACGAGAAGATGACCTCGTGCATGCAGAGGTTAGCACTGAGTGAAAGCGAAGTGGAGGAGCACCCACGCTCTCGGAAAAACATTACCCAGAAGAAAATTATACTCAGTTCAGAGTCTAGTCCGTTCCAGTTTTCATCTTTTTTGTTTGTTTCATTCTACAAACTGAATCGCCTTTTGCACAGGGAAATACAATAAGCAATCGGCAGTAGCTCCGCCATGTTTGAAACGGAAATATAACCTTGCCCAAACTGCATTGAATTCTTTTACAGCGAAAGCCGCTTTTAGACCACAACTGAGGTCCCGCGCCGCACCGTGGTTGTCCGCCGCCACCGGTGTCCATAACACACCGCACGAAATTACCAAAAATACCTAGTACCAATGACAGAGTAGGGCTCGACTCGGGTCCACTGGGTGCCAGCCCAGTTTTTCTACCACTGAGCCACGCTGGAAAACTTGCCTATACAGGCTAATTTGGGAAAGGATTCACAATATTATGAGTAACAAAGTCTTTTAGACGGGAAACGAAGAGCCAGATGTCAACAGCGCGAATAGTGTAACGAGTCGGTCGTCGAACGCTCCAACCAACTACAAAAGCATGTTATTTACCACCTAATAACTGTGGGCGCTTGCCCACTTCAGGCATAATTCTTCATCACCGTCAACGCGCATGAACAATTGGCAATAAATCCTTCTACAATAGTTAAGAGGACACCACGCTTCTCAGTAAAATGACGAAGTATAGCATGTGAATACCAGCCTATTACCCTAACATTTTGTTAATAACACTATAGTGGGTACCAGCAATTGTGCTTGCAGGAGTTTTCTATTGAGTGTTAGCAAAAGCTCTGAAAGGCCATTCTTCGAGTTTTCGCTGTGGACTGCTGCGCCCTTTTGCGCAGGCCTGGCGTTTTGTTTTCTACTATCACGAAAACGGTTGTGCAGTGCACAGTGAAAAGTCGTGGTTTTATATCAGTGTTTATGTTTTGGTTGTACCACTCTGCTTTTGATTTAGTTCAGAGACTGCGCCATTACTTTATGTTCAGTTCCCTTTTTTTTAATACCGTAATTAGTGATTTAAGCTTATGGCATTATTCCTTACGTTCGAAGTTGGTTTGTCTCTTTAAAATTCATTGCTTCTGCTGCGACAGCGAGGTATAAGGTTTGTCATAAGCCCAAAAGAAGCTTAAGTACTCCTTTTTGCTAACCTTGGCTTGACAGCTGTGCCACAGTGCAGAGCAGTAACCCATTTACCTTTTTCATGCAGGTGTTTATGCTTGTTTTCCCGTACGTGCTGTTGCCTGCCCTATTGTACGCCACCACCGAGACACCATCAAATTCCCACTACCAAGGAAGTGGCTGGGAAACTGGAGCCATCTGACGATCAACACCTCTTACCCAACCGGAAGCCAGCACCTTAACCTACCATGTGGTGCTAACCCTGATACTCTCTATCCTCACTTCTTAGTGGGAGGTCGCATCGCCTGGAACATCAACTTACACGTCGCCTACAAAAGAGCTGCGATCAACCGTGGTGCCTTGTGGTCTCAACAGCTATGGCACAGTGCAGAGCCGTAACCCACTTTCTTGTGCCATTCAGCGTAGTAAACCATATTCTTTGTTCTCGAAGAAATCAAGTATTTATTTTTTGCTGCAGCTGCTGAGCCCCATTGCTGCTATTTGATTGTTTTCGAGTGTATTGACGCCGTTTTTCCTTGCTCATGCAATCTGGTGACGCTGAGTCAAATCTGATTCCTATTTTAGCTCTATAGTCGAAACATTACATAAAACATTAGATGCTCAGTCGAAACTGATTTCAGAAACGAGTGACTTCAAAATGAATTTCTGACCACAGGTCAAACTGTCGCCAATTGAGCTCGCGAACGAGTTGATGTTGAGAAACAATGTCAGAGTCTTGTTTTGCTTCACACAGCAATAGCAACATCAAGTCCAGTACCAACCAGACCTCCATCAAATATAAGATATCGAGGGACGTCTTGACGATTGCCGAAAATTGATTATGGCGAAATAGGTGTGTCGCTTATGGCCTAACGAGCTAGTAAATCGGAAAAAATTCCGAAAGTGAAGCGTCATACAGCATTGCGTCCAGATGTACCTACTCAACATCAGAAACTAGTTGTGTAACAGGAAAGACCAAGTCACCCTACTGCGTTGCGGGCCCGTTGGACTGCCTCTAAATGTGGTTCGTGTCCGGAGCTTGTAATAGCACCAGTCCCATTCGGTCGGCGTGATGACTTCCCACAGCGCATTATCTCCGCGCCAGGCAAATATAATTTGTTAGTTGTTATACGACAAAAGTGGCTAACGGTTCTTTAAACATCAGCGCCACGCCCCCCGATAGATACGCGGTTGTTTAGTCCTCGCACAGCTATCTCAACTGACTTGTTTAGAATGGGCGGTGCTCTCTCAATGCGTTTTAAGTGAGCTGGGAACCAAACGAATGTGTGTGGATCGATCTATCTTGTTGTTTCAAAGAATCCACGAAGTTGGTTTCGATAGTGTTTCCTTGGCAAATGCTCTGACCACCAATCTCGAGTCGCTGTAAATTGTGAACATCGCGTTATCAAGAAGACCAACGCAATTTTCACTTGCTCCATTATTTCAACCACCATCATCCGCACCCTTGTGGAGTTTGTGATACTGCCCTCGTGGTGGATACCCACTGCCACATATGCCTTCCTCTCAGTATACCGGGCCTCTTGACTCGCTCGCTGGATTCCGTGCTAACCGGTTGTGCCCTCACGATCTCCGACGTCAGCGTAGCTCTGGCTGACTGGGCTTGCCCTACTTCATCTCCTGACGCTTATCTCCGACGACAGCGTAGATCTGACCTACTGGACTTGCTCTGTGCCATCTCTTGACGCCGACAAGAGCTCTCGCAAGTGGTGCCCCGTCCTTGGACTCCTGTGACCGTGTTTCCATCTTTTCTATCTCTCCTATCCTCTCGATATATCCTCGCTCACTGGCTTAGCGCATCTCTTTTTTTCTCCTCCACCTTTATTTTTATCCTTTTAATCCCTCCTCACCCCCGTCCCTTGTGGGCTACTGCTGAGGTGTCGCACTCTGATGCAGACATTTGCGGAGGCTCACTTTTTTTTCTTTTCCTTCTTATAAACATAAACACTCCCCCACCCCCTCCCCGGGCCGCTTCTACGAAGCGACATTTCCCCGGTATGTTCGTGAGTCTCTTCAAGTAAAGCCTTTGCCCTGGCCTGTCTTCTACTCCATTATGCTCGAGGGGGACGTTTTGCGGGATGGGGACAACAATAATTTGTTCGGGCTGTTCACTAGAAATGCTGCAGAAGCGAATTTATTTTAATCGGTAGAAACTTTAGCTTCCGCAGAATGCTTCTACCGGAGCGCGTGAGGCATAGCCTGGCGAATCGCGCCCTCACCTGTGACTCTGCTATTTCTTCCAGCGTGTTGTGCATGCCCAGACGAAAGAGTCAGTCAGAGCTTGCGTACGCGGGAAGCCCGAGAGTTCTTTTGATGGCCTCTCTGGTTAACGTGTTGAGCTTACCACGCTCCGACATCTGCCAGCTGTGAATGGCTGCAACGTAGGTGAAATGGCACATCACAAAGGTATGCACCAACCTTAAGGGGTTATATTCTCAAGTCCCTGTTGCGCACTGGCAACCTTTCTTATCAGTATGATGGCATTGATAGCTTTTCCAGCGAGTCTCGCAACCCTCAAGTTATTTGAGCCGTGCGAATGGATGGTCATACTTAGAATCCGGAGGAAGTCCTGCTAGAGGATCAAGCTATAGCAAAAAGAATAATTGCGCAGCTACACTTCATGCCTTAGTTCCGACACCTGATCAAACAATTGTGAACAAGGGGCGTCTCTAGACAAAACCTTTAGGCCACACCTTTCGACAGGATCTCTTGTGTGCTGCAAGGCTCAACGCTTAGCGATCTGAACTCTTTTCTCCAATGCATGGCAAGACCACTCGTACAAACATTTAGTGAAGTGTGACCATGGGTACACGGACTTTTAATCTGTTCGAGGCTTCACATTCTTCTGAAGTGTGGCCTTGTTTAGCAGGAGAAACCATGATTTATAGGCCACCTTCTTTTTTATTTTCATCACATCTGCTACTTCTAGCGCAAAACGACACACAGAAAAAGACCATTTTTGCGACAGTTCCAAAAATTTATATGGTGCATTTGCGCAAGTAAAAAAAAGAATTATGCTCGAATAAAAGCAATTTGAATTTCGTAAAGTTTATGTTGTGCCACAGTGGTGAACTTCAGTATTTGTACAGAACAAAAGAGCGATTAAACACTTCATTGAAGTAACTCGTGGCGACGAAACGCAGCGACGCCCCACTGCGAAAGTCTAGTGTTTAAGGTACTTGGCTGCTGACCCGCAGGTCACTGGTTCAAATGTCGGCTGCGGCGGCTGCATTTACAATGGAGGTGGAAATGTTGTAGGCCCGTGTGCTCAGATTTGAGTGCACGGTTAAGAGCCCAGGTGGTCGAAATTTTCGGAGCTCTCCACTACGGCGTCTCTCATAATTATATGGTGGATTTGCGACGTTAAACCCCAGCATATCAATCAAATGCAATCAATTAAACGCAGCGACGGGTGAAGGGTGACGTTGTCGGCTTGTTGGCTGATCATATCGCTGAATAAATAGCGCCAAACACCGAGGCAGAAAAGGCATGCACACAACACAACGACAGAAGGTTACTACTCGAGTCGTACTAAATACAGCGAACGGTTCAAAACGTAACCGTTCTCTCGGAATCCTTCATCCCGTTTATGCAAACTGACTTCGCTCCGCGACAAAACGGGAGAGAGAAAGCGAGGGGAGTAGTTAACCACCCCGCGAATGCTTTGAAGACACCGCTGCAACGTAGCCCCAGTCCCCCCTGAGAAACGAACCAAGTCGGCTCAGAAGCGTCCTGTTTAATGTCTTGACCTACTTTTGGTTGGAGTTTAAATCGTTTCCTAGTTTACGTACCCAACCAGACAGACATCTATCGAATTTTTCACATTCAAGACAACAATACGTAGTGCTACGTGTGGTACGGGGCTCATAGCTTAGTCAAGCTGCGAAGCGGAGCTTTTTATGGGCGAAGCGAACATTGTCCTTCATGCGGCATAACCGAAAGAAGAAGAGACAAAAAGGAACGCCGTATCTATCGTACAGTATATTAGACGGCACTGTCTCACAGATGTACATACAAGCCGCAGTTGACTTAGGATATCCTAAGATGGCGCTGTACCGCTACTCTCCGATTGGCTGCTCTGTGAGTTTCGCCTGAATGCGCGAGGAAGGAGTGCCTCCCTCAGTCTCCTGAATAGCCGCTGTACGTGGCGGGTTGTTGGTGGGGCATGGATGAAGCAGGAGCAACGGGCGTGTTGAAGATGCTAGCGATTGGCTTCCTTAGCTCGGTCTGGTTGGTGTTACAGACGGACACACAGACGAATGAACGGATGAACAGAGAGACAGACAGATGGACGGACGGATAGATGACCGTACAGAAAGACACACCGACAGACAGACATGCAGACAGACAGACAGACAGACGAACGCACCGACAATCGCACGGATTGAGGGAAGCATGGACAGACGGATGGACAGAAGCACGGATGGAGCTACGGATGCTTCGCCCCACTCATCATCATTCACTCTGTGGACATGCTGTGATTTTTTCTCAGCTCCCATAGTTTTGCATTTACATTACATTCTGTCTATTGAAAAAAACGACCAAAATAGGAATGGTAAATTCCACCAACAACCTTTTTGGAACATGGTGGATGCTTGAGTGTCGGCAATGATAGGAGTGCGAAACGGCCTCAGAACCACAGTGACGATCGAGCTCCTTGCAAGTGAAAAATATTGAATAATTGAAGATAAAGCGTTCCGGAACGCCTTCGTAAAAGAAAAAAAAACATGAACCACAATGATTCGAAAGTGCAACCTTTGGATTCCGAGCTGAACACACTAACCACTTCGCCATGCCGACTTTCTTTTTTCTTTATTGCATAGAAATAATGAATAAATGTTGCCAGATCTATGTATAAAATTTGCCGCTTCAAAGTTATGCTCGCATGCACACATGCGCAAATACGATTTCATACAGTCCAACGACCCTTCAAAAATCTGGTAAACAAACACACATGTCCAGAAGTTCAAGCCACTCGGGAACAGTGTCGAAACTCTTCTAGAACATAAGCACATTGGCTGCTGCATCTCGGAAAACAGCCTTTGTCGAACGACATCGCTCAGCATGTCTGTCAAATATGTGGCTCCTTCGTAATAAATAGAGGCCCAATAACATATTTGAATCGTACGGCGCATATATGCAATATCACTGTAGAGTGACTACTGAGCTACTGACTGGCCATTCAACTTTAGTTTTGCACGTCGCATACTCCGGATAGCCGGGACCTGTGCCTTCTAGGAAAACTTGCCTAGACCAGCCGTTTGGTTCCGTTACTCAAGTCTGGCAAGTCACCAGTGGTGCTCACATCGTACCGCCTGATTGCACTGGCTAGTTGCTTGGGCAAAGTGATGGAGATGATGGTACTAGGATGGCTAGAATGGTTCCTGGAGCATCACAACTATCTACCCGGACGCTATGACGGGTTTTGCCGTGGCCGGTCATCAATTTATGGTGTCATAGACCTGGTAAGCTTCGTGCAACACGAAAAAGGCCGTAAGCGTCTCGGCGCTTCTTTATTTCTTGATGTTAAAGGGGCATACGATAACGTCACTCATGAAGCTGTCCTCACCTCTCTCAATGAGGTAAGAGTGGGTGGTCGGATGTTTCAGTGGCTATGCAGCTATCTCTCTGAGCGATCCTTTTTCGTGATAACCGAGGATGGTGACACTTCGCTACATTAGAGCAACCGTGGTGTTCCCCAGGGTGGCATACTACGCCCTGTACTATTCAACCAGACGCTTATAGCTCTCAATAAGCTTCTGCCAAGTACGATCAGATTGTCAACGTACGCGGACTACATCTGCGTTTGCACGTCTGCAGTAACACATCTACAGCTGCGAGCGCGAATTCAGAGAGCTGCCACTCAAGTTGCTATTTACCTCCATCAACGAGGTCTGGAAATTTCCTCTGAGAAATGTGCACTTGTGGCATTTACGCGCAAACCGTTGCAGAAATACAGCGTTCTAATAAACAGCGAAAGGATACGTCACCTCCGATCAAACAAGTTCCCAGGTGTTATAATTGACAGAGAGCTCTCATGGAGCCCACATGTATCATACATGAAAAGGCGATTGACAGGCATCTGTCATTTGTTCAAGTTCTTCGCTGGAAAGAACTGGGGAATGTCCACGGGTGCTATGTTGCGACTATACAGGATTCTTTTCCTTGGATTCCTTCGGTACAGCCTACCTGCGTTAACCAACGCAAGTAGAACAAGCATACGAATGCTTCAACGTGTCCAGGCTCAAACACTCCGGATTCCTTTAGGCTTGCCTCAAAGTGCATCAACAGTGGCAACTATCGCCATCACAAGGGACCACCTCATCAAGACCCACATTAATGTTGAAGTGCTGAGAACACATATACGACACCTTGCTCGAACTACTCGACATCACCTAGCCTCACTACCAGTGGACCGACCATGCACATCTTACTGCAAAACAGTGACCGCACGTTGCGATTCGATCCCAACTTCGTTCTCATCCTGCCGCTAGACCTGTTACTCCGCCATGGTGCCTCGCTCAACCAATGATTAATATTATTATACCTGGCGTCCAGAAAATGGCGAATTTGTCGTCACCGGCTCTTAAACAGCTCACAGTACTTCTCTTGTATAAGAAATGCCAAGACTCCACACAAAATACACTGACGGATCGGTTCAGCCGGACAGCTCTACAGGAGCAGTAGTGATACTAAGGTTGGCTACGACAAATAAATTCAAAACATCTCACGAAACAACATTAACAGCAGCGGAATTGGCAGCACTTCGTGCCGCGTTGCAATTTGTCGTTGATCAACCTACACGCAAGTGGACTATTTTCTGCGACTTGAAGGCAGCACTGCAGTCTCTACTATCAGCCTTACGCCGTGGACCACACGAGCAGCTGGTACTAGAGATAGCAAAGGTTATACACCACCTGACTGAGAAAGGGCACCAAATTACATTTCAGAGGTTACCCAGTCACTGCGGAATCATCGGCAATGAACTGGACCGATCAAGCTGCCCGCTCAGACCACACAGAAGATCATAAACTACGACTACCACTTTCTAGGACAGATGCTCCACGAAAGCTCCGCAGGCTTGCTCGCCAGCAAGCCACGTCACAATGGAATCAGCCACACTTCAAGCATGCCCGACTGTACTCGCTTGACCCTACGTTAAGTCTTCAAATCCCGTCAAGGCTTTCCCGAGCAGACCAGACCCTGTTATGTAGGCTTTGGTTGGGCGTTGCGTTTACCAACGCCTACGCTTTCCGCATTGGCATGGCCGACACCGCAGCCTGTGGCCACTGTGGCAGAGAAGAAACGATCCAACATATTCTTTGTTACTGCCTAGAGTATAGTAAACAACGACCATGCCTTCGCAAGAAACTCAAATTAGATAATCAACCTATGTCGAAGCAAAGAATTCTACAATATCGACATGATGCAACTTCACAGAAGAAGGTCCTGAAAGCACTACTACACGTTTTGCGATTGACTGGCCTTACTGAACGGTTGTAGCTAGGACCTCTTCCTGTGTGTGTTTTCGTTTTCACATGAGTGTGCGTGGTATTTTTTTTCTATCTACCTCCTCTTTCTTGCCCCTATTTCCCTGCCCCCACACTGGGTAGCAAACCAGATGACACTATCTGGTTAACCTCCCGGCCTTCCTGTCTATCTCTTTCTCTATTGCCTATTTATTAAACACAAACAACTGCTGCTTGTAACGATTGCCACTGCAATAATGGCAATCGACTCATTCAACTATAGTTTTGCACGACGCATAATCCAGATATCCGCGACCTGTACCTGCTAAGAAAACTTCCCCATTTATTAAACACAAACAACTGCTGCTTGTAACTATTGCCACTGCGATATGGCAACAGCGCCATGTTTTTGCTACAATTCACAACCACAAAAAATATCAAGTGCACAGAGGAGAAGGTACAGTTTGCCGGTGGTTACTTGCAACTTCATTATCCCTTTCTTGCTTGTTCCAAAACGTGTCATCTGCTCAGGCTTCATGACGCCTCTAGGCCGATTCGATAGATACGCCCATACAATTGAATGAGTATTGTGTTGTTTCTCGAGCAACGTACAGCACAGACGTGCCAGCGCACTGCTGTGGCTGTATTGTTCACAACAACTGCACAACGGTTTGGTCAAAACTAATGCAGTTCGCCGGAGACATTATGCGATAATATTGGTTCAGTACGCATACCGATTGACAAGTCCGTGCTCTCGCATGAGAACACAGAATAGCTTGAAAATGACCTATATAAAAGACCATAGTAACAGCTCATTCGCTGACGACACTGCCTTACTAAGTTACTCGATCAAAGGACTAAAGCCAAAGCATGAATTTGGGGTGGAATCGTAGGGCCAAAGTGCAATGGTATGTCTATAAGTGATGGGCTGAAAACTGTAGTCATAAACAGGCGTGGAAAATAATTAAAATTGCGATGGTTAACCAGGCACTAGAAGTGGTAAGAAAAAGTGACCACTTATGCAACTGGTACCAAGAGATAAGAGCCACTAAGAGTAGTTGTTGAGTTTGAACAACTTTATTTGTTCTGAGAGGCGGAAATAGCACGCGTTCGGCTTTGCTGCCGCTGGGACGGGAACGCTAAACCTGACCACTGCATCATGAGCTGGACTTACCAAATCTGATTCCTGTTTTTGGGACTTGTGATGGTCAAGCACTGTTTGGCTTGAATGGCTCGATCGCTGCCAACAAATGGACTCTCCAGAGCATGTGCTATATATTAGCTAAACCCTGACAAAATGTCATGAATGGCTAGTTAAAGTATACACAAAATATTCCTGAATAAAGCCAAATCTGGGTAAGAACACGTCTGTAAGTGTTTAGTTGTGATTGCGTGCCTCGCTGCCATTATCTGCGGGGAGGACAGTATGCGCTTCTGCTTAGGTAGAGGGGCTGTGAAATACTATTTCTTGCAGTGGTCTGATATCTGTTCTCCGAAGCCATGTACTGGGGATAACCTTCATGGATGCAGAACGTTAGACCTGATGCTTTGAACTGCATGAATCAGCTTGTTGACGTTTGACGATAGTGAAGCTTCCTCCACAATGACCCGTGTGAGGAGGGCGCCACTTGGAAATATGATTACTACTGCCTTTGTCATCTACAATACGCCACACTTACTTGGCGATAGCGTCGATGATGAAGTCCCGGATGGCTGCGTCGAACATATATAATTGCGATCGCAAGCTTCTCGTAGAGTACAGCGATGCTGATGACCACCTGCTCGGCAGTGGTCGAGGAGGAACGCTCACTTCATGCGATGTTGAGGAATGAACCAGCACTGCCGAACGATACTACCACGTATCTGTTGCCGTTCCCGTACCCGACAACATTAGCAAAGCAGGTCCGGCTAGGGATTTCAGCTGCCCTGCGCATGAAGAATTGCCAGTGGCCTGGTCGGTAGTTTGCTTACAATTGGCTGCACGTGCATAATTCGCGGTAGGGGCAAATCACTAGCGGGGGCATGTACGAAGGCTTGTTAACGAGCCTGCACATGTTGTTTACGTCGAAGGGAGCGTTGCTGGGCACGTTATATGGCAGGCACTGCACTGTGTTGACCACGTCAATTGGCACGTTATCCTCCAGCCTGCTCATTTATGCCATACAGGCCACTGCCGTGCGTCAAATGCCTGACGCTCATAAAGGACGGACGTGTAGCTATTGGCGTTCTTCAAAAAGGTTGAGAGCAGACTGGTGAGGCTGCTTGGGAGGATATCGTTACCCGTGCCTAACATTCATCAGAGGAACTTTTCACTTGCTGCCATGCCTACAAAGGGACGAGAACAATCTGGACGTAGTCGTCTGGATCCTCCTTGTCCTGCGGGCCTCCCTGACGATCTTTTTGCCATCTTCCCATCTCGGAAGCAGCGTGCGTTCACGCTTGGGCAAAACAAACACCCCTGACACCTTTCGCTTCTCGCCTCTGTTTCACCGTCACTTTCTTCCCCAGTACCCATTCTCTGTGTGGCGTTGTTGAAGTGACCTTCTGAGAGAGGGACAGTTATAATGATGCACTTTTTTCTTCAATTTCCTTCCTTTCAAATACACTTCGAGAAGGCGAGCACGCTGGTCCATGAATATCGGATGGATGGATGGATCAATGGATATGGCTGTACCCTTTAGATTGCGCAGTGGCTAGCGCCACCAAGCCGTAATACCTAATGAATCAAAAACTAGATTTATTTTTTCCCTTAAATAGTTAGGTTCAGGATTCGTACATTGCAGTGAAGGGTTTAATTTTCACTCGTACCTTGACTTTACCCACCAATCAGACAACCTCCTTCCAGTTAAAATACCCACTTAAAGTCTAATTTGCCTTCCCTGTCCCTAAACCCCAGTGCTTTGAAAAATTCTGCGCCATCATCCTGAACAATAGGATGTAATTAATCAAAAACTAGATTTATTTTTTCCCTTAAATAGTTAGGTTGAGGATTCGTACATTGCAGTGAAGGGTTTAATTTTCACTCGTACCTTGACTTTACCCACAAATCAGACAACCTCCTTTTAGTTAATTCTACCCACTTAAAGTCGAATTTGCCCTCCCTGTACCTAAACCCCAGTGCTTTGAAAAATTCTGCGCCATCCTCTTGAACAATAGGATGAAGCCCTTTACGGAACATTACCAAGTCTTCGGCAGTTTCTTCTTCCCCTCCACATGCACTGCATACCGTCTCTTCCCCTTCGTATTTGGCTCAATATGTCTTGGTTAGCAATACTCCCGTCCTGGCCTCAAACAGTAGAGAACTACCCATAGCATTATCATAGATTTTTTCCTTGGCAATTTGCTGCTTAAAAGTTTGATAGATATCTAGTGCTGACTTCTTAATCATGCCAATTCTCCACATATCGGCCCCAGCTTCCTTCACCTTCTTCTTAACCGATAATTCCTTTAGGTTTGGCCCCTTGCTGTTTTCCATGTATTTACCAGTCAATTTTCTGGTTCATTTCCTCCATTTGTATCGACATTTTTCATGTACAAGTAGCCGAATACATTCCTATCCCAATGCTCCTCTCCCAATTCTCTCAATTGCTTCTCAAATTTTATCTTGCTGCTAGCTTCCCTGCACTCAAATGCAGTCCATCCCATATCACCTTGTACTCCCTGATTTGGTGTATTTCCGTGAGCTCCTAAGGCAACTACCTATTCCACGTTGCTTGAATTCTAATCTTGCTTGAACTTTTATTCTCATGCACAATACCGCAGTGATAAACGTCAGACCAGGAACCACGACCCCTTTTAATATTCCTCTCACAACATCATACATATAGTAAATCCACATATCCCTATTTTTCATCACTGCTGCATTCCTGTTATCTTTAGTCGACACGTATATTTCGTGTTCCCTTAGGTACTCGGCGCCACTGCTTATGCATACGCCCTGATATTTGTATTTATCTGTTATCTCTAGCGTGACCTCCTGTATTCTAAACTCACTACCTTCATTGTCATTCAAAATCAAGACTGCTGATTTTTTCTTACTGAATCTGAAATCTGACCTATCTCCCTCATTACCGCCGATGTCCACCAATCTCTGAAAACCTCCTTGTTCTCAGCCGTTAGCCCTATATAATCTGCGTACATAAATGCTGGTAGTGCCTGTTAAATTAGTTTTCCTTGTTTGACGAAAAAGAGGTTGAAGCTCAGTCCACTTCCCTCTAATTTGGCCTCTAATCCTTGTAGGTACCTCATGAATAACAAGGGTGACAGAGGACACCCCTGCCTAAGCCCCTCGTTTCACCTCTGTGGGCTTAGATACCTGTTTTTCCCACTTTAAAACTACCTTGTTACTTTTATAGATCTCTTTTAAAAATTAGTGACTACATATTCCACGCCTAGTGTGTCCAGTATTCCCCACAATTCCTCTTGAACCACGCTATCGTACGCTCCTTTGATATCCAAAAATGGTAGCCTCAGAGGCCTGTGTTCCTTTTCTGCTATTTCAATGCACTGCCTCAGTGATAACAGATTGCCTTCCAACCTCCTGTGTTTCCAAAATCCACTCTGCAGTTCCCCCAGCACCCCCTCATCCTCTATCCATGCCTGCAGTCTTTTCTTTATAATCTGCATCGCCAGCCAGTAGACCACTCATGTCCCTGTTATAGGAGAGTAGTTGTTTATGTCAGCTTTGTCCCCATTTCCTTTATAGATCATGCTCATCCTGCTAAATCTCAATCCATCTGGAACTTCTCCATCAATTATTATTTTGCTCACTGCCTCTCTCAAAGCCTCCTTAGACTTCGGACCTAATGTCTTTATCAGCATAATTTGAATGCCATCTGGGCCAGTTGATGTACTACTAGGAACCCTTTTCTCACCACTTTCCCATTCTTGTTGTGAAAATGGAGCCATTGCGCCACTTGATTCATCCTTGTCTGTTGTGGTGCATAAAGCACTTCTGCGTTAAAATTTCTCTGTCACCCTTGTTCTAATATATTGAATAGCTTCGCCCCCTTCTAGCCTAGCACGTTGAGCTGTAGGTATAAACCTCTGCTCTAGGCTCGTCTCATTTCTTGAGGAGTTTAGACGGTTCCAAAGTTTCACAGCTGCCTTTCTATCTTTTATGTACTTCTGCCAGCCACTGGACTCCCTTTCTTTAAATATTTTCATTGATCAGAAGGGATGCATCTCTTCTACAGCTTAGAAAGATTTCCCATTTTCTTTCAACATCATCTGTCGGCTGACCCAGCTGCTTAGCATGTCTGTCTTCCCTAGAAGCTTCCTGACGTTTTGCTATGGCTCTCTTAACTTCCTCATTTCACCAACTTTTGGGTTTGTGTCTTCTTTTCGGGATGACTTGTTACGTGCCTTAGCAAGCTCTAGCTCAAACAGTCTAAATAAATTCGTGTATGTCCACACTGTTTTATTATCCTCAGTGATTACTTTCTCAATTTGTTTAGTGGCTATTCCAGTTTGCCTTTCTGAATAAAAATTTTCCTGTAGTTGCTCATCTTGTCTCCTTCCCACTTTCGATGCTCTTCCAAAACACAGCTTGATACGTTTGTGATCACTACCCAGACTTCCGGAGCCACCTTCATCTATGTGTATTCTTCTCAGCTTATCATACATCCTATGTGACATCAGGGCGTAATCTATCGTCGACTGCAGCTTTCCTACCTCCCATGTTATTTGCCCTTCACAATTCTCGGTACTGTTGCAAATGATCAAATCCAGCCTTTCACACATATTCATGATCTTTTTGCCTGTCGGGTCGGTATGCCCATCTCTATCTTCTATGTGCGCATTCAAATCTCCTAGTATAATTATCTCTCACTCTCCTCCTAACTCCTGAATGTCCTTTGATATACACTCTACCATTGCCTGGTTTTCCTCTCTGGCCTTTGCTCCCGTCTACAAGTACACGAAACCTAGGAGTGCACTTGCCCTGCCACTCTCCTTTTAGCCATCAATGTTCGTTGCACTCCTGCTTGACATTTGCCACTCTGTACTTTTATGAATGATTGCCCCAACACCACCCCCTTTCTGCTGCTTTCTGTTGTATTACAATATTCCCACGCGTAGTCCGCATTGTTAGGAGGTTGTTCCAGGTCTCTGAGATGTGTTTATAGAAAACCGTATACCATCGGCCTCTCCTCCCTTAGCTGTTCTTCTATCTCTTCCCACTTAAGCCTGTTCCTACCACCCTGCATGTTAATATACCCTTTGTCTGAATATGCTCGGCGCTCGTGGCTACGTTTATTTCAGCCCCGGGCTCTACCTATCTTAGATACTGGTGCCACGGATGGATGGATGGATGGATATGGCTGTACCCTTTAGATCGGGCGCTGGCTAGCGCCATCAAGCCGTAATACTTAATGAACTCAAAACTATATTTATTTATTTTTTCCTTAAAAAGTGAGTTTGAGGATTCGTATTTTGCCATGAAGAGTTTAATTTTCACTCGTGCCTTGACTTTAGCCACCAATCAGATAACCTCCTTCTAGTTAAGTCTACTTGCTTAAAGTCTCTTTTGCCCTCCCGGTCCCTAAGCCCCAGTGCTTTGAAAAACTCTGCGCCATCATCCTGAACTATAGGGTGAAGCCCTTTACAGAACATTATCAAGTTTTCGGCAGTTTCTTCTTCCTCTCCACACGCACTGCATACTGTGTCTACCCCTTCGTATTTGGCCCGATATGTCTTGGTTCCCAGTACTCCCGTCCTGGCCTCAGACAGTAGAGAACTACCCCGAGTATTATCATAGATCCTTTCCTTGGCAATTTCCTGCTTAAAAGTTCGATAAATCTCTAGTGCGGACTTCTTAATCTTGCCCATTTTCCACATGTCAGTCTCCGTTTCCTTCGCTTTCTTCTTAACCGATAGTTCTTTTTGGTTTGGCCACCCGCTGTTTTCTATGTATTTACCAGTCAACTTCCTGGTTCGCTTCCTCCATTTTGTATTGACATTCTTTATGTACAAGTAGCTGAAAACCTTCCTAGCCCAACGCTCCTCCTTCATTTCTCTCAATGGCTTCTCAAATTTTATCTTGCTGCTAGCTTCCCTGCCCTCAAATGATGTCCATCCCATATCACCTTGTACTTCCTGATTTGGTGTATTCCCGTGAGCTCCTAAAGCAAGCCTACCTATTCCACGTTGCTTAATTTCTAATCTTTCTTGAACTTCTGATCTCATGCACAAGACCGCATTGCCGAACGTCAGCCTAGGAACCATGACCCTTTTCCATATTCCTCTCACAACATCATACCTATTGTAATTTCACAGTGCCCTATTTTTCATCACTGCTGCATTCCTGTTACCTTTAGTCGTCACGTATATTTTGTGTTCCTTCAGGTACTCGGTCCCATTGCTTATCTATACGCCCAGATATTTGTATTTGCTGGCGCTGACACGGATGGATGGATGGATGGATGGATATGGCTGTACCCTTTAGATCGGGCGGTGGCTAGCGCCACCAAGCCGTAACACCTAATGAACCAAAAACTATATTTTTTTCCTTAAAAAGTGAGTTTGAGGATTCGTACTTTGCAGTGAAGAGTTTAATTTTCACTCGTGTCTTGACTTTAGCCACCAATCAGATAACCTCCTTCTGGTTAAGTCTACCCGCTTAAAGTTTATTTTGCCCTCCCGGTCCCTAAACCCCAGTGCTTTGAAAAACTCTGCGCCATCATCCTGAACTATAGGGTGAAGCCCTTTACAGAACATTATCAAGTGTTCGGCAGTTTCTTCTTCCTCTCCACACGCACTGCATACTGTGTCTACCCCTTCGTATTTGGCCCGATATGTCTTGGTTCGCAGTACTCCAGTCCTGGCCTCAAACAGTAGAGAACTACCCCGAGTATTATCATAGATCCTTTCCTTAGCAATTTCCTGCTTAAAAGTTCGATAGATCTCTAGTGCGGACTTCTTAATCATGCCCATTCTCCACATGTCAGTCTCCGTTTCCTTCACTTTCTTCTTAACCGATAGTTCTTTTTGGTTTGGCCAACTGCTGTTTTCTATGTATTTACCAGTCAACTTCCTGGTTCGCTTCCTCCATTTTGTATCGACATTCTTCATGTACAAGTAGCTGAAAACCTTCCTAGCCCAACGCTCTTCCCCCATTTCTCTCAGTCGTTTCTCAAATTTTATCTTGCTGCTAGCTTCCCTGCCCTCAAATGATGTCCATCCCATAGCCCCTTGTACTCCCTGATTTGGTGTATTCCCGTGAGCTCCTAAAGCAAGCCTACCTATTCCACGTTGCTTAATTTCTAATCTTGCTTGAACTTCTGATCTCATGCACAAGACCGCATTGCCGAACGTCAGCCCAGGAACCATGACCCCTTTCCATATTCCTCTCACAACATCATACCTATTGTAATTCCACAGTGCCCTATTTTTCATGACTGCGGCATTCCTGTTACTTTTAGTCGTCACGTATATTTCGTGTTCCCTCAGATACTCGGTCCCATTGCTTATCCATACGCCCAGATATTTGTATTTATCTGTTATCTCTAGCGTGACCTCCTGTATTCTAAGCTCACTACCTTCGTTGTCATTGAAGATCATGACGGCTGATTTTTCCTTACTGAATCTAAAATCTAACCTATCTCCCTCATTACCGCAGATGTCCATCAATCTCTGCAAATCTTCCTTGTTGTTGGCCATTAGCACTATATCATCTGCGTACATTAATGCTGGTAATGCCTGATCAATAAGTTTTCCTTGTTTGACTAAAGAGAGGTTGAAGCCCAGTCCACTTCCCTCTAATTTTGCCTCTAATCCTTGTAGGTACATCATGAATAATAAGGGTGACAGGGGACACCCCTGCCTAAGCCCCCGTTTTACCTCTGCAGGCTTGGATACCTGTTTTTCCCACTTTATAACTACCTTGTTACCTTTATAGATACCCTTTAAAAGATTAGTGACTACATGTTCCACGCCTAGTGTGTCCAGTATTTCCCACAATTCCTCTTGAACCACGCTATCGTACGCTCCCTTGATATCCAAAAATGCTAGCCACAGGGGCCTGTGTTCCTTTTCTGCTATTTCGATGCACTGCGTCAGTGAGAACAGATTGTCTTCCAACCTCCTGTGTTTCCGAAACCCATTCTGCAGTTCCCCCAGCACCCCCTCATCCTCTATCCACGCCTGCAGTCTTTCCTTTATAATTTGCACAATCTGGTTCGCTTCCTCCATTTTGTATTGACATTCTTTATGTACAAGTAGCTGAAAACCTTCCTAGCCCAACGCTCCTCCTTCATTTCTCTCAATGGCTTCTCAAATTTTATCTTATTGGGTGTCAGCGCTACCTAGTGAGCATTGTTGGAGTCACCGGAGAAGCAACTTAGAGCAGTGACCACAGAAGTGTATACACTGGCAACACTGGTGTACGCTCTGGGAGCCGCCGTGCGACAAACCGTGAAGAAAAGGATCAAGCTCCTAAACATTCAGAGAAACTGAAGAAAATGTTGAGAGTGTTTCCAATAAAACTGTAGGCACAAACACAAGTGAAAAAACATGGTTGTTTGCTCCATGATAGCAATCGGTATAACATGAAAGTAAACTGCGTTCTCACGTGTTTTTCAATGTTTACCCCGCATTATTATAACTGAATGTATAGAAAGTCTGTTGGTGTTTAACAGATAAAGCACCGTATAACGTGGATGCATGAACGTTGACGGTCAGTGGTGTTCCTCAATATTTTTTACAGATCGAGAAGCTGCACCGTAACTCTGTGGGAGAGCATTGTGCACGGCAAATGGAGGCCGCAGGAGAAGATTACCTTCTCGCCGGGGGCTGCATACCATACATTTCGCCGCACGTTTTTCATGGTATGTTTGGTGTTGTGCGCGCTGTGTCTGAACGTCAAAAAGCATTCTTCGTACATGCGGCGTACATTGGTGTCGACACGGTTACAAGGGAAATGACGAATAAGTATCAATGTTCTGGCTGCCTACACAGCGAACGGCGGGAAAAGCAGAAATGTGCTATACCGCGACAACAAACTGGTGGTTTCACATTTGATCTCCTGCAGGTGCCTCTTTGCGAAAAGCACAACGATTAGTGTGGAATGTTCCGTGTGAACCAGTGTCTAATCGGCGGAGTTGTTGTGAAGAGACCGGACGACGTTCCGAGACTTTTTCCTGAATCTTTGGACGAGCATTTCCCACGGCATCCCAGCGTATTCATTAGTAAAAAAGGCCCCGGCTTACCCACCAACCAAGCGTCACCGGTAAGCATCAATGAAGCGTGAGACTGCTCAGGCTGCATCAACACTGGGCAAGAGCCGAGAGCTTCTTTGACACAGCAGCTGCGAATAATGAAGCTGTTGATGATGGTGAGCATACTTGCTGTCTTTTCCTCGTTGCATGCCAGTAATACAGAAGCTCGGTGAGTGGAATACTCACCATTATTTTATATACAGGCACAGATATCACCCAAAATGTAGAGGATACATGCCAAACAGATAGAATTACATGCGGCTCCTCGGAGTTTGAAAAATTCAAAGCATTCATTGCTTGGAACGGAAAGTTTAGCACTACCATTGAAGCTTGCTAGAGTGATGGCGCAAAACAGGAGGCAAAAGAAAATTGCCCGAAACTTGCGCAAGTTGTAAAAGCGTCAAAATACAACTTTTTGCGTCACATGTTGACGCCACAGATGCGAGACGCAGTCAGTCAATTTTCACATTTGAGGAGGCATGTATATGAGGCTTCCAACTTAACAGTGAGAAAGGACATGAAAAACACAGCTGAGTGAAGGACTGCCAAGCTACAATTCGTGTCCAACCAAAATTCATATGCGCCACCGGCACCGTTTAGTGAAAATTCAATGCAAACAAAAACAGGAAACCCATGCAAAAACAATACAAAGTATTCTTTGATTCTCATTACTCACTCAATTCAAAGCCCTTATTCATTCTTATACATTCAAAGTGGCGTTTTGTTCAATAAATACGAGGCCATTTTACAATAAATATATTCGTTTAGCATGGCAGATTGGATATGCGCTGCATAGAGTCGCCATTTTTGCAAATTCGCAAAGCTTTTACATCCACCATAGTCGCTGAAAAACATTGAACTACGCACATATTTTGACGAGATGCTTCAGTAAAAAAAGAAGCACGCTTTAATAGCGGTAGGACATCTTACAGTGGAAGCAGAAAGCGTTGATTGCCGTCGGATGCTGAGCTTCAAGGCCTCATTCTACACTAAATTTCACTGTATTACCTCCCGCAAATTTTCTTGAATGTCACCTCATTCAGAAGACGTCAACAAGCTTGATAGCTGGATTATTTCACGTTTAACAGTTCTGATGCGTGCCATATCGTTGTAGCGCAGGGGCAGCTCATATTCCCCCGCGCATGCGAGGGCTACTTTAGCGGTTGCTCCTGTCCCTATATTGAACTTCGGTCGAAGCTTCCTGGCCAGTAGAAGTATTCAAGGACTATGATGGTTGTTCCCAGTGATCCCTGTTAGCAATGTTAATGATAACGATGAAACGTGCTCTTGCTGTCCTAGATACCTTTGGTAGGTGTAGTAGCATGTGGTAAGAGCGGTGCCGGTGAAGGCGGTGTGGCAGACACAAGAGCATGAGGGATTGAATGCTCAACAAGCGGTAAGGTGGCCTGCTGGCGGCATGTTGCAGCTATAGGACGTCACTGCCCTATCGGGCGGAAATGCATTGAATGTTGTGTCATAGCTGTTGGCCGGACGCAAATTTTCGCGGTGCCAGCCTAACTGGAGACCGCGAGTTTGCATGCAGTGGAAGCAGACGCGTTTCAAAGCTATCTTTAATCTCAACGTATGTAACGGGCGACACCAACACTTTCGGGTAAAGCCAGCGTGTTGGGCGTTTTCCGAAATGCTCTTATGCTATAGCAAAAGCGCTGAATGGGATGGACACCTTACAACGACGCATTGAAGTAAGTAATGGTAGATTTTACGGTAATGATGTATTACTTCACTTTACCGACGGCACTTAGGATAGTGGTATATGTAAAACGCGTTTTTTTAAACACTACAAAGTATGCAATCGTGATGCAATTGATACTGTACCCGGCATAGGTTGTTGCGGACGGAGAGGTCATGAGTTCGACTACCACTGACGGAGCCTTTTAAACAGAAAATCTTTCTACATAGCTGCACTGACGTATTTCTGCCCTTGATATATCGTTCTTAAATATATACTAAGTGACTGCTAAGAAAAAAAACCAAAAAGAAAAAAAGCCCGTTTCACGCAAAGGCAAAACAGCGGGTGCAATATTTGAATGCCGCGCGAAGAAAGGCAAGCCGATCAATATCTACAGTAGTCTTCTCACGCACAACAGAAGAACAAAAACAACACACTCAGGACGACAGTAAAGAGCGTTCCCAACTTGATACTTAGCACGCTGCTCAAATAAAAACAGCTGAATAACCGTACTCAGCGGTACAAGATGAGCACGAACTAACGAGTGTGGTAGCTGAAATTTCACTTTGTCTAAAGGTGAGCATATTCGGCAGAGATATCTCTAAGTGGGCGAAACTTCATACGAGAATATAAACGCGCATTGTGGAGCGAAGGAATTGACCTTCGGGCGCCCGGTGATCACAATGCTGAAAGTCGAAGGTGTAGAATTCTCCCTCATCGCGAGATAAGTGCGCGCAAGCAGGCGGCAAAAGCTCCCTACACATTGCGCAGTTCACGCCCTCGCATGATGAAACGCTGCGACCGCACCGCTTCCGCCACTTTTGCCCCCCCCCCCCTACTGAGTATCGTACTAGATATAAGTCACGAACAAAACTTTCTTTCATGCTGTCACCATATAGAAAGAAAGGATGCACACTTTGAGGAGGGGGTTAGCGCGATAGCTCTACTTTTTCATTTATAATGCGAGCGGAATGTCTTCGTGCTGTGTTTCTTGCACGTTCTCTGACCATTCAGGCAACGCTGCTGTTTGCTAAATATAGTTAATCATTTTTAAAACATTTTGGCGTGTTGTGAAGTAGACAAATGAGAGCTTGTTTTCTTGTTGGATAAGAATGCTTTCGTGTTGTAACTCTTCCTTCGTCGACAGGAATTCTCAGATTTCGTGCCATGGAATCCGAACGCATCGCACCGCCCCGGCCTGCTCGGAAGACCATGCCTCTTTTTGCAAGCAATTGTGGTAAGGGAAACTACAGCTACAGGCCCAGAAACAGGTGCACCGGCTACAGCGTGAGCCAGTTGTGTCATGTTCGCCCAGTGATTCTGCAACACCCCACTCGGACCACGGCATCCAAAGCTCCTTTTCAGGGGTCAACGCAAGCGGTGCTACTACAGCGGCCGCTACTGACGTGGATATTTGGCCTATCACTGTCAAGCTTCCGCTCTTATGAAGGACTTGCACAATGTATGCTTTGCCCAAGTCGAGAATCAGTTTTCTCTCGCAGGCATCACACCAATGAACCCGGTACGATTTCGTCGTAGCCCACCTTCACGCTCACAATGCCACTGAGGTGCGAAATATTGTTACCGGCCCACCTAGAGTCAATTATTATGAGCACCTCAAGACCTAACCTATACGACACCTGTCACATTCAGGTCAGCTAAAGGTGCGACAACTTCAGTCCGCAGAGGTTGCCGAAGGCAAACTTTCACAGCTGCTCCACCACATCTGCCTACCGCATGATTCAGTTCCCGTACCGCAGTCGTCACCCACAATTCAAGCTATCGCCCCACTCCTGAACACTATAGAGCTTGCGCGCAGTATTGACGGCATCAATCGATACCACGGCTTCTTTCAAAAACGCCTCGATGAGTGACTTTCAACGCGTCAGCGATAGCAATAACAAAGCAATGACCGTAACACCACCTCGTCACGGCAACCCGCTGAGAACGGCTACTGCTACTCCTATCACCCCTTCGATGACAGAGCCCGTTAGTGTTAACCGGCCTGCTCCGCCAACAAGTAACTCAAACGACAGCTGGTAGAAAAGGCCGCAAGCTGCTAAACTAGAGGCCGTCGAATTTTTGTTACCGACAATAACAGAGCAGTGGTTTCTTGTCGATGGTAGTTTCGACATATGCTGCTACCCCCAAGCCCATCTTCAAGGTTGTTGCCCACCGGCATCTTTCGAGCTCAGCGTAGTGAACTGGGCCCACAGTCAAGACGTATGACTCCGTGCACTTGCACATCAAGCTCACGAACACACGCCGCGAGCATCATTGGAATTTTTTTCATGGCCGACGTCGGTGAACAAATATTCAGCTCGCAGTTATTTGACACAGTGTAACCTTTTTCCTGATTTCCGCCACAATCATTTCATCGACATGACAACGGGACGTTTTTTGTCAAGCTAGTGGATGACCCACCCACCGACCAAATAATAAGGAGCTCAAATTTGAAAATATTTCGTCCGAGGACGCCACCATCACTGAATTTCTCGGTTAACGCATCCCAGTGAGCTACCCCGCAACGTGCAGCACAAGAACGTGTACTACATTAAGACCTCTCAAGGCCCACGGTTTTCTGCTGCGCCGGTCGCTTTGCCCCAGATGGCATGCGAATAGCGAAGACATAGATAGAAAACCTTGCTCCGAGAAGGCATCGTCCGCTACTCCGATAGATCAAGGGGCACGCCATTTACCTTGTTCAGAAGAGCAAAGGCTGGCGACCATGTGGAGTATACCATGACCTCAACGCGCTCAACATCCCAGACAGGTACTTCATTTACCACATAACGGGTCTTCACCCATCGCATTCACGCTTTCACGTCTTCTTCGTGCTGGACATGGTGAAAGCTTACACGCAGATGCCCGTCGATCTGGTCGACGTTCAAAACTCTGCAATAGTTACCCCTGTAGCAAAGGAAAGACGACGACGAAAGACACGAGCAAGCAAGCACCAGCGTCACTAGCAGCGCCAGACTCAAGCTCGCGCTTGCCCGCATTTTAGCTGCTTGACGCCCGCTGCTCTCGACGCTTCACTGTGAACGTTTGTTGAGCTTGACTGACGACCAACATCAATAAATCACGTCCCATTTGGTGGAGGTATGTGGATTCCCTGTACCAACCTGGACGTTCACTACCGGATGATCTCGCCGCTTCGTGACGTCGTTACCACCATGGCAAACAAGACGCCTCTCCAGGCTGAACCCTGAGCCATCCACGTCACCAGCGGCACTATGTATCACCAGTGAGAGCCAGCGCCCGTAATCACCGCCTCCGGGGACTCAGATGCTGATGAATGGCTATCAAAGTATGAGCGTACCAGTGCCAGTAACAAGTCGGATGGCCTAATGAAGTTTGGGTATGTCCAGTTTTATCTTACGGACATCACTCAATTCCGGTACAACAACCACGAGAGTGACCTTCCCACTTTGTCTGTCTTCAAGACTTCCCTTACGTAAGTGTTCGGTCGGCAGTCGGCTCGTAAGCTTCGGGAAGAGCAGTGCTTGCATCACCGGGTGCAGGTCCCCGGTGAGAACTTCACAAGCTACATTGAAGATGCGCTGATCCTCTGTAACCGTATCAGCTCCACCATGACCGAAGAGCAGAAAATCAAGCTCATCCTCAAAGCATCGAAGACGACGCCTTTCAGATGCTGCTCGCCACGGCTTACGACTGCTCCTTGCCAACCCACTCACGTCTGCCGTGACTTTGTTTCGAGGGCAATCTGTAATTCGCATACAAGAAACTGACCTCTTGAGTTACCTGCACATCGCCGAGGACGAATCATACCTTCAACTTAATGCCATGACGCCACCTGCTCCAACGTCTTCAGCCCTAGAGGAGTTATGTCCTTCAATTACCGACAACCTACCACCATCGTACCCCAGCGAACGTCTCGCTCTTCTGAATGACTTCCGCTTATCTTTCGATTGCGCCCGGCACATCTTGCGCTGTACGAAGGGCGTCACCACGTCAACACCGGATCCCATGCTCCGTTACGCCAACGACCCTACTGAGTTTCCGTGGCGGAGCGCAAGATTAATAACGAACAAGTAGACTACATGCTTCAACGCGGAGTGACTTAGCCGTCTCAAAGCCCCTGGTCCTCTCCTATCGTCCTTGTGCGCAAGAAGGATGTAACCATAAGATTCTGAGTCGACTATCGCCGCCTCAATAAGACAACCCGGAAAGGTGTATATACGCTGCCGCGCATCGATGATGCTCTCGACTGCTTAAAAGGAGCAGAATATTTCTCGTCCCTAGATTTACGCTCGGGAAATTGGCAAGTACCAATACCCAACACTGATCGTTCGAAGACAACTTTCGTCACGCCTGATGGAATCTATGAGTTTAACGTCATGAAGTTCGGATTGTGCAACGCCTCAGCAACATTCGAACGAATATTGGACAAGCTCCTTCGCGCCTACTAGTGGAACACCCACCTCTGCTACCTGGATGGCATCTTAGAATTTTCTAAAGATTTTCGAACTCACTTTGTCCGGCTTCGAGAGATCCTGATGTGCCTCAGCTCAGCTGGTCTCCAATTTAAGGAATAGTCATTTTGCGGCACGCCAGTTAACGATGCCGGGTTACGCCTTTGCAAAGAATGCGTTCTGGCAGAACCAGCAAAACTCCGTGCCGTGGCCGCATTCCCCAAGCCCACTTGCGTGAAAATGCTTCAAAGTTTCATTGGACTGTGTTCCTACTTTTGTCGATTTGTGTGCGACTTCGTTTCCATCCTCGCCCCTCTTGGCAATCTCCTGACAGCCCCCAATGGCCTGTCTGCTTGGTCACGAGAGTGCGACATATCTTTCGAGACGCTTCAGCGCTTACTAACATCGCCTCCGATACTACGTCGCTCGGACCTGGATGAGTCTACAGAAATTCGTACTGACGCCAGCGGTGTCGCCCTTGGGGCCGTGTTGGCTAAAAAAACCCGAGTACCAGGAATACATCGTCCCTTACAAAAGTCGAATTCTGAAGAAAGCCGAGTGCAATTATTCTCTGACGAAAAAAAATAATGTGTCGCCCTAATTTCGGCTTTGGATAAGTTCCATCTGTACTTTATGGCCGCCCGTTCGACGTCGTCGCAGATTATCATGCTCTCTGTTGGCTCTTGTTGCTGGAATATCCATCGGGAAAACTTGGTCGCTGGGCCCTGAGGCTACAAGAGTACGACGTTCGTGTTATGTACCGATCAGGCCGCACGCACTCTGACGCGGATGCTCTTTGCCGTTCATTTATACTATCTACCACAGCTTCACCATCCGTTTGCACCTCGCCAGTCGACGTCACCGACATGTGAGGGAGCAACGCATGGATAGATGGTTTTGTCCCCTCCTCGACTTTCTGGCGGATCCATCAGCTTCTCCTGCTTGCATAGCTCTACGTCGTCAAGCACCTCATTTCACCACTCGAGATGGTCTCCTCTATCGGCAGAATCATGCATTTGATGGCCGGATTGGGCTGCTTGTGATACCTCGCAAAATATGGCTTCATGCGCACCACGGTGAAATATGCAGATGTCGGTGTTTAGTTACCATCGTGATCGAGTGCATCCGGAACCATTCGTATAGTTTTACGTCTCGCTCACGCGGCGTAATACTTTATACGGCCGAAAATCTGTGAGTCAACTTTTCGGAGAGGCCACGGCGTGAACAGGGTCCAAACCAAACTTGGTTTCGGACCTGTAAGATACGTCATTGTGCCGCTTTGTAACGTCGTGCAAGACCTGTTGCTGCTGACCAATGTGTAGCGGCGAGTGGCGAGTTCCTCGGCCGCTCTGCAAATTCTTCTGCGTCAGTTCTTAATCGATTCGGCGCTTTCATAAGAAAGCATCTCATCCAGCATCGTCTGAACTTCGCGGCCGTAGAGAAGGCGAAACGGTGTAAATCGGGTTGTTCCTTGAACGGCGGTGTTAAAAGCGAACCTCACATAAGGCAAAATGCGATCCCATGTTTTGTATTGGACGTCGATGTACATGAAGATCATGTTTGTGACTGTCTTATTTAGTCGCTCGGTTAAGCCGTTGCTCCGCGGGTGGTAAGCAGACGTCGTTCGATGCCTAGTGTTACTTAGCCGAAAAACTTCATCAATAAGCTGTGCAGTGAACGCTGTTCCTCTGTCGGTTATCACTGTAGATGGAGCACCGTGGCGCAGAACAATGTGGCACATGAAGAACTGTGCTACCTCAGAAGCCGTGGCTCGTGGTATCGCCTGTGTCTCAACATAGCGGGTCAAATAGTCAGTTGCAACAATGACCCATTTGTCGCCGTCGGACCATAAAGGAAATGGGCCGAGAATGTCCATGCCGACTTGGTCAAATGGCTTGTGGGGTGGATCAATTGGCTGAAGTAATCCAGCCGACTTGCTTGGTGGCGACTTTCAACGATGGCATTCACGACAGCTTTTAACGTACTGCTTCATGCTTGCCGAAAGTCCAGGCCAGTAGTACGCCTCACTTACTTTGGCGAGCGTTCGCGAGTAACCTAGATGACCAGATGTGGGCTCGTCATGGCACGCCGAGAGGACTTCGTCCCGCATGTCCTACGGAACCACGAGTGGGTAAGCGCGGCTCGTATAACGGGCGTTTTTTTTGTACAGGACATTATCTCGGAGGCAGAAAGACGTCATGACGCGAAATAGATGGCGAGGTATAACGGCGCTATGACCCTCCACATAGTCGATGAGTGGTCGAATCTCTTCATCCTCTCGCTGGCGTCTGCTCAAGTCAGATGAGAAAGGGTGCCCAGGAAACCGTCATCATCGTCTTCTTCTTGATTGACTAAAGGTATGGGTGCACGCGACAGCGTATCAGCGTCTTCATGCTTCCGTCCAGACTTATATACGATGGTAACATCAAATTCCTGTAGACGCAAGCTCCATCGGGCCAGTCGTCCAGAGGAATCACGAATGTTTACCAAGCAGCAGAGGGCATGGTGGTCCGTCACCACTTTAAACGGATGACCATAGAGGTACGGACGAAACTTTGTGATCGCCCACACTACTGCGAGACACTCTTTCTCTGTGGTCGTGTAATTCACCTCGGTACGGGACATTGAGCGGCTGGCATAGGCAATGACTCGTTCTTTGCCGTGTTGATGCTGGACGAGCACTGCGCCGAGGCCGTTGTTACTGGCGTCAGTGTGCACCTCTGTGTCAGCATCATCGTCAAAATGCGCAAGAACAGGGGCTGATTGCATCCGCTGTCGTAGCTCGGCAAAAGCAGCCTGTTGCTCAGTAGCCCATACAAACGGTGTGTCGTCGCGTGTAAGGCAAGTCAAGGGTTCCGCTATCTTCGAAAACCCTCTAATAAATCGTCGATAGTAGGTGCACAAGCCCAGAAAGCGCCGAACAGTCTTTTTGTCTGTAGGATGCGGAAACGCGGCTACAGCGGCAAGTTTGTCAGGGTCGGGTCGGACTCCTTTCGCGTTGACTACATGGCCAAGGAATTTGAGCTCTTCATAACCAAAGTGACACTTCTGCGGTTTGAGTGTAAGATCTGCTGGTTGAATAGCCTGTAGCACACTCCTGAGGCGATGAAGATGTTGCTGGAAGGTTTCAGAAAAAACGACAACATCATCAAGGTATACGAGACAAGTTTGCCACTTCAGACCAGTAAGCACAGTGTTCATCATTCGCTGGAAGGTTGCGGGCGCTGAGGACAAACCAAAAGGAAGGACTCGAAATTCATACAGGCCATCAGAGGAAACAAAGGACGTTTTCTCGCGATCTTGCTCGTCAACCTCGATCTGCCAGTACCCGCTTTTTAAATCCAAAGAGGAAAAATAGTGGGCGC
This sequence comes from Rhipicephalus microplus, assembly GCF_013339725.1. Classification (NCBI taxonomy): domain Eukaryota; kingdom Metazoa; phylum Arthropoda; class Arachnida; order Ixodida; family Ixodidae; genus Rhipicephalus; species Rhipicephalus microplus. The sequence continues at coordinate 57,522 of NW_023611507.1, read as the reverse complement.
GGCGTAATCTGTGTAACGAGTCGTCGATGCGCGGCAGCGGGTACACGTCCTTTTTAGTCACGCTGTTCAGCTTCCGGTAATCGACGCAAAAACGTAGCGTTCCGTCTTCTTGACTAGGACGACAGGAGAGGACCACGCACTGTTGGAAGGCTTGATGAGGCCGTCGTAAGCATTTCTCGAACTTGCGTACGAATGGCTTCTCGTTCCTTCGCTGACACACGGTAAGGCTTTTGGTGTACTGGGCGGGCATCGTCGTAAGTGATGATTCTGTGCCTAGTGATTGAAGTCTGGCGCACCTTAAGGGAAACAGCGAAGCATGACTTGAATTCAAGCAAGAGTTTTCGCAGTGCTGTCTGGTTTTCTGGTGTGAGGTTAGAATTAATATCAATATTGTTTAGAGACGTATCGGCGGCCTCCACTGCGTCCGACGAGAAGCAGATGGGAACGGTTCCTAATTCATCTGCAAACGCTAACGAAGTGCCCCGGAAAAGGTGTCGGTGTTCGTTGCTGAAATTTGTAACGAGCAGTTGAGATCGGCCATCACGTAGCTGTATGATACTCCTAGCCACACAGACACCTTGAGTCAGCAGGTGTTCAAAATTACTTTCTGCAATCGCTTCACCATTTCGCAATCAACAGCATGTGACGTCGACAATAACACTGGCTCTTGGAGGAAGCGTTATACTTTCAGCAGAAACACGAAGAATGTCGGCACGTTGTTGGTCGTCCTGCTCATCGAATGCTCGGTCGGCTGAGAAGGTGAATGCGATTTTCTTGAAGGTCAATGACAGCTCCATACTCCTGCAGGAAGTCAACACCAAGAATCACGTCGCGTGAACATTCACGGAGCACAAGGAAACTTGCTACAAAAGTATAACCACAGACCCGAACTCTACTCGTGCAGGTTCCAAGCGGAGAGACGGTGTGGCCACCAGCCGTTCGAATCACAGAGCCATGCCAGGGCGTGATTACCTTCTTTAGTAGTCTGGTCGTTTTCCCGCTTAGTATTGAATAGTCAGCCCCGGTATCAACTAAAGCACCTACTGCATAGCCGTCTATAAGCACCGTTACATCTAGAGAAAGCCGCACAGATCGCTCAGTCGAATCCACACCCTTTACTGGTAGCGTCGATCGGAGGTCTTCAGGACGTCGACTGCCAGCGACCTCGCCTCCAAGGGTCGCTTGCGTTAGTTCACCCGGCGGAGACTGGGGGACCGTGCGCCAGCATGGCGCTGTGGCAAAGATGAAAAGCGCCTCGGCGACGGTGAGCGCGGCTGCCGTCCAGAAGGTGGTGGCATGCGCTGTTGAGCCAGGTAGTCCTCAATGTCCTGGGGTCGCTGGCCATACCTCGGAAGCGCTGAATATACTGAAAAGCCGCGCAGCCCGAGGCGCCGGTATGGACACTGGCGGTACAAATTGTTCGCTTCACCGCAGTGGAAGCACAAAGGTCGGCGATCAGGAGTGCGCCAAACATCAGATTTCCTAGGCGAAGCACGTCTGTCGTCAAGGTAGTGTGCTGGTTGTTCCGCAAGATGTACAGGACTGGCGTAAACGAGGGGTGGGGGCGTGCGTGTGTTCTCGTAGTACCGTAGAGGCTGCGCCGACTGAAGTGAAAACGTAGGAGGTGCCTGAACAAACAGCGGGGAAGAGGAAGCTGGGCGCTTCAAGGCTTCCGCATAGGTCGCACGGTGGTAGTCAGCCGCGGCGGGTGTGGCGTTATTCAGACTCACAGGGTCACGAATGGCATAATGCAGCTCATCCTTGACGATGCTTGCAATGAAACTCACCGTAGGTAGTGGTGGTGTGGCAGCCATTTACAGCTCCACAATACTATGGAGCGGATAAGGTCACGCAGACACTGGGCGTTGCTCCCAATAGTCGTAAGAACTTGAGCAGTGGACGTGTTCACTTGCCGCTCATACAGGGTGGATCGATGCTGAAGCATCTTTTCCATCGTGACGGCTTCGGACAAAAACTCGGCGACCGTGTTCAGAGGGCTCCGTACAAGGCCAGCGAAAAGCTGCTCCTTAACTCCCCGCATCAGGTGACGCAACTTCTTTTCCTCTGTCATACTTGGATCAGCCCGTCGGAACAGGCGCGTCATATCTTCCACATAGGTCATGACAGTTTCGTTGGGCATCTGAATGCGGGCCTGGATCGCTCGCTCCGCTCGTTCGTGGCGATCAGCACTTCTGTAAGTGTCCAACAGCCGGCGGCGGAATTCGGGCCACGATGTCATCTGTTCCTCGTGATTCATGTACCAGGTACGTGCTCCATCCTCCAAATAGAAGTACACACACCGTAGTTTGGCCGCGTCGTTCCAGTCGTTCAAAGCAGCCACGCGTTCGAAGTCGACCAACCAGTCCTCGACGTCTTCGAGCTCGGTGCCATGAAACGGTGTCGGAACCTGTGGACTTTCGAGAGTGTACCGAGTCACCTCGGGGTTCCCCGTACCTGTTAAAGTGGTTTGAACGGACGTGTTCGTCATACTGGTTTGAACTGTAGGGTCAGCTTCAGGTGGCAATCCCCTGATCCGGCGGCTTGTCCGATGAACGGGAGTGTGGACTCGCACTGGACATGTGGTGCCGCTTCCAGGAGGGGTCTGAAACATCCGTGAGGGGCTACCCAGCACCTCCACCAATTGTCACGTCGATCCAGGGGGTGTCGACAAGGTTTATTGATGTCCGAGCAACAGGGCTCTAACCAAGCGCGTCGGTTGGGCTTGTTTGCCAGAGCGGGGGTTCACGCACACTTCTTTCTTCTCTGTGGTGTGTGCCTTCACCTTGGCATACGACCCACTACTAGAAGTAGGTGGCAATACGCTGCCGCACATCGATGATGCTCTCGACTGCTTACAAGGAGCAGAATATTTCTCGTCCCTAGATTTACGCTCGGGAAATTGGCAAGTACCGATACCCAACACTGATCGTTCGAAGACAACTTTCGTCACGCCTGATGGAATCTATGAGTTTAACCTCATGAAGTTCGGATTGTGCAACGCCCCAGCAACATTCGAACGAATATTGGACAAGGTCCTTCGCGCCTACAAGTGGAACACCCACCTCTGCTACCTGGACGGCATCTTAGAATTTTCTAGAGATTTTCGAACTCACCTTGTCCGCCTTCGAGAGATCCTGATGTGCCTCAGCTCAGCTGGTCTCCAATTTAAAGAATTGTCATTTTGCGGCACGCCAGTTGACGATGCCGGGTTACGCCTTTGCAAAGAATGCGTTCTGCCAGAACCAGCAAAACTCCGTGCCGTGGCCGAATTCCCCAAGCCCACTTGCGTGAAAATGCTTCAAAGTTTCATTGGACTGTGTTCCTACTTTCGGCGATTCGTGTGCGACTTCGTTTCCATCATCGCCCCTCTTGGCAATCTCCTGACAGCCCCCAATGGCCTGTCTGCTTAGTCACGAGAGTGCGACATATCCTTCGAGACGCTTCAGCGCCTACTAACATCGCCTCTGATACTACGTCGCTCGGACCCGGATGAGTCCACAGAAATTTGAACTGACGCCAGTGGTGTCGCCCTTGGGGCCATGTTGGCTAAAAAAACCCGAGTACCAAGAATACATCGTCCCTTACAAAAGTCGAATTCTAAAGAAAGCCGAGTGCAATTATTCTCTCACGAAAAAATAATGTGTCGCCCTAATTTTGGCTTTGGATAAGTTCCATCCGTACCTTTATGGCCGCCCTTTCGACGTCGTCGCAGATCATCATGCTCTCTGTTGGCTCTTGTTGCTGAAATATTCATTGGGAAAACTTGGTCGCTGGGCCCTGATGCTACAAGAGTACAATGTTCATGTTATGTACCGATCAGGCCACACGCACTCTGACGCGGATGCTCTTTGCCGTTCATTTATAGCATCTGCCACAGCTTCATCATCCGTTTGCACCTCGCCAGCCGACGTCACCGACATGTCAGGGAGCGACGCATGGATAGATGGTTTTGTACCCTCCTCGACTTTCTGGCGGATCCATCAGCTTCTCCTGCTTGCATAGCTCTACGTCGTCAAGCACCTCATTTCACCACTCGAGATGGTCTCCTCTATCGGCAGAATCATGCATTTGATGGCCGGATTGGGCTGCTTGTGATACCTCGCCACTTACGCATGTAAATGTTTGCTGCTTTCCACGCTGAGCCACAAAGCGCCCACGCTGGCGTTCTGAAGACCTATACCCGCTTGCGTCAGAGGTATTGTTAGTATTGAATATATCCGTATATGCGCAAGTATATGCAGGCTTGTACTGCCTGTCAGCGACAAAAGGCTCCCACTCAATGATCCGTCCATACACTTCAAACTTTCCCATGTCCAGCGCGTTTATTGGACGGCGTCGGCATAGATTTGTATGGTCCGCTTCCCACGACCACTTCTGAAAATAGATGAATGATCGTCGGCATAGAAGGCCTTACGCGTTATTAAAAAACGACAGCATTGCCGACAGCGATTGAACGGCCAGAGAAGTTGCATTGTTCATTCCACGCAACTTCGTCCTACGCCACGGCGCACCGCGCGAACTTCTGAGCGACAGAGCATGTATTTTTCTATACGAAGCCGTCGAAGCATTGCTCGTTCAGTGTAACATCATTCACCGCAAGCCACCGCAAGCCACTGCAAGTCACTGCATATCATCCACAAACCAATGGCCTAACCAAACGATTTAACCGCACTCTCGGTGATATGCTGAGTATTTACACCACATCCAACCAGGCAAACTAGGATGCCGTCCTTTCTTTTTCGTCACTTATGCGTGCAACACTGCAATGCAAGGAATATGAGTCCATTAAGAAAGAATGCTCAGACATCAAGAAAATAAACATAGAATTAAAGGCAACTCAAGAAACTATTTTGCAGGAGCCTGAGTGCCTAAGAAAGATGACGCAAGAAAACGCAACACGCATCACCGCACAAGATCAATATTCGCGGAACAAAAACCTAGAGATTGAAGGCATCCCGCAAGCAGTCAATGAAAACCTTGCACAAGTGCTTACTCAAATAGGGGATGCACTATGCGAAACTATTACTGAACATGACATTGAGGCTTGCCATCGTGTTCCAACCCGAAGTGCAAATGCTCTATCAAATGCTTCCGACAACCAAGATAGCCCTGTAAACTCAAATATTGTGGTATCCTTCAACCGCCGAGTAAAACACGGAAGACCTTGGCTTTGGCACAAAGCAACCGGTGTACATTAACGAGCATTTGTGCCCGCAACTAAAGAAGCTACTTGGGCTGACGATGGCACGAAAACGAGAACTGAACTGGCAATTCGCATGGACCAGGGGTGGCAAGGTGTTTGCTCGAAAAACAGACAAATCTCATGCTATCCAGATAACCAGTGAAGCAGACCTGTATAAGATGTGCGAAGGTGGTCTCACTTCGTAAAGTAGTAGTAGTGAATGATGTTATAAGTAACGCAGAATGTGCGGACGTATTTAACACCGTCTTTGCAAGTGTATTTACTTATGACCATGCCATGCTTCCGATTGTACTAAGATCTCGGTGTATTACCAGCGAACTACCAATGCCTGACATAGTATTTTCCATTGATGGCATAATATCTTGCAAAGAACGTCTCAAGTTAACATCATCAGCTGGTTTCGATGAAATTATTTCGAAGGTTTTACTTAATACTAAGAACATTTCGGCTGCTTTCTTGTGTCTTTTGTTTTCTCAATCCCTTTCAACAGGTCACTTGCCCGATGACTGGAAAGTGGGAAAGGTCGTTCCCATCCATAAATCTGGCAGTAAGCAGTCACCATTAACTTATCGTCCAATCTCGTTAACAAGTATACCGTGCAAAATCATCGAACATGTCATTTATTCACAAATCATGACCTTTCTTGGCTTAAATATTTTTTTAAATCCTTCACAGCATGGTTTTCGCAAAGGTCTATCCTGTGAAACTCAGCTAGCTAACTTCCTTCATGATTTACACTTAAACTTAGACTGTAACCAGCAAACTGATGCCATCTTATTAGATTTCGCTAAAGCATTCGATAAAGTGTCTCATCAGCTCCTTCTTTTTAAACTTTCTAGCTTAAACATTAACCCTAACGTTCCTAATTGGATTGCAGCATTTCTGAGGAATCGCTTCCAATCGGTTTTTGTTATTGAGTGTGTTTCTAACAATCTTCCAGATACGTCCGGTGTTCCCGAAGGTTCGGTGTTGGGTCCTCTACTGTTCCTAATATACATTAACGACTTACCTTTGCACGTTTCATGTCACATTCGCATGTTCGCCGATGATTGCGTCATTTATCGTACTATTACTAATCCATCTGAGCAGCAAGCACTTCAACATGATCTTAACTCTATTCAAGCATGGTGTGACCATTGGCTCATGACACTTAACCCAACTAAATGCAAATCATTATCTTTCTCACGTCGTCAAAACCCTTTAACTTTTCCTTACACACTCGGTAATGTTGACTTGGACAGAGTCGAATCTTATAAGTATCTAGGTGTAACTTTGTCATATGGTCTAACGTGGGGTGCGCTTGTCACTAACATAATAGCGGTTGCTAACAAATCACTTTGATTTCTGAAACGTCATTTACGCCACGCTCCCAAACACCTGAAACTTCTAGCCAACAAATCTATTATCAGGCCAAAGCTTGAGTATGCGGCTGCCATTTGGAACCCGCCTCAGGCTTACTTAACAAATTCACTGGAGGCACTGCAGAACCGCGCGGTACGATTTATTCATTCGTCATTTTCATATCATGTCAGTGTGTAATCAATGAAAGAAGAATCATCTCTATTAACTCTTGCGCTTCGTCGCCGCATTGCTACTCTGGCTCTGTTTCATAAGTTCTATTACAGCTCACGTGACCAACCGGGTTTTATCACCACTCCAGCCCGCATATCTCATCGCACCAGTCATGCCCTACAAGTCACCCGTCCATGCAGGCACACCAAGACATTTTCTGCCTCCTTCTTTCCACGGGCATCATCTGAATAGAACGACCTTTCCCACAGCGCTGCCGTCATTACCCGCCCGAGTTTATATTTACAAAATGTAACACATTATCTCGCAATTAACATACATGGTTAGCATTTTCTTTTTTGTATAATTTCTCTACATCCACCCCTATTGTAACACCCCCTAGTGGGGTCTTTAAGGTAATAAAATGAAATGAAATGAACCTACCTCTTCACAAAGTTTTAGTTTTCTGCTTCACTTTTTTCTTTAACATGGTGTCACCAAAAGATATCGCTTATCAAAATGATGGTGCTCACCTGGCATTCTTACATTGCAATGCGCGATCGGCTTGAAAAAAATGCGATGAGCTCACCGCCTTCCTGGATGTATTTTCCTTTAGGTTTGACATTATTATGGTTACGGAAACGTGGTACACATGCGACGAGGAAATGTTTAGATTACCAGGCTATAATAGCTTTTACTTGAATAGATCTTCTCGCCGAGGGAGAGGAGTACTGCAGTTAATCTCGGAAAAGCTTTCTTGTAGCTTACTCACTGAATTTACAACAATCATGCCGGATTAAGAAGCTTCAGCACTAATCCAAGATAACCATGTTTATTTTGTTCTTTATTGCCAACCTGATGGGTGTGTCGAAAAGTTCTATGTCTTTCTTGAAAGGCTACTATCTTTGATAGGCACAAATAAGCTGTGCGTCGTAATAGGTGGTGACTGTAACATCAACCTTTACAAAGTAATGCAACGTCACGTTCATTTAACCTGTTGCTTGAATCTTATGCATGCACAATCACATTAAACGAACCAACTCGTGTCAGTATTCACTCTGAAAGTCTTCTAGACATATTTATCACGAATAATAGAAACTACTGCGTGTCAGCAGGTTCCGTTTCATCGGATGTGAGCGATCACTTCCCTGTATATATGATATATAAAAAGAATAAGCTTTCTAGACACCTAAAACCAAGTCCTTTGGAACACTATAAAATACAGCAAATCAATTCAAAAACTTTGGAGCAATTTAGACACCATATTGAAAGGTTAAACTTTAGTGCCTTGATAGCTGCAAAATGCTGATGAGGCTTAAGATACTTTGATGCGTCTTTTAAAAAATGCATATCACTATTGCTTTAAACTAAAGACTGTGAGAGCCTCAAAGAAAATTCGGAAGCCGTGGTTTACAAGCGAATGCCATGAAATTATTTGTAAAAAGAATGCTTTATATCATAGATTTATCAAAAGTGGAGACAGCAGTCATCTAGCTGAATTCAAGAAATTTAGAAACATTTTAAACAAAACTTTTCGTAACAAAAAGAATGCTTATTTTCTAAACCGATTTCAGAGGGCAAGTTCTCGTAGTGATGTTTTATGGCAGGAAATAAATTGTCTGATTCACTCTGGCACTCGCCAAACTAAGGAACTGGAGCTCGTAAAGCATAATGAAATACTTAGCAGTGAAAAACTGGCAAATAATTCCAACAAATGATTCACGACTCTGGTCTCAAATAGTGCGTCATGTCTGGACAAACGCTCTATTTTGCAATTTATGGGCACGTGAAATATGAAATCTGCGTTCTTAGAACCAGTAACGGAACAGGAAGTACATTCCACTTTTATAGGCCTCAAGAATACTAAAGCGCGCGGTATTGACGACATTCAAATTGGCCCAATCAAACACGTACTTGACCTTCTAGTGCCTCCACTTACCTCTCTGTTCAACTTGTGTCTAGCCACAGGAGTTTTTCCCGAGAAAATGCAGCACGATAAAGTTAGCGTGTTGTACAAATTGGGAAATAAGAATGACTTCTCAAATTACCGTCCAATCGCAATATTGCCTGTTATTTCTAAAGGGCTACAAAAGGTTATCTGTAAGCGAATTATATCTTTCTGCGATAAGCATTCTTTGATTGCGTCAGAACAATTCGGTTTTCGTCCAGGTTTATGAAGTGAACATGCTTTGCTAGCACAAAAAGAAATCATCTTAAAGGAATTTGAGAAAAAGAAGCTAACACTGGGTATTTCTATTGATTTTCCTAAGGCCTTTGACAGAATACACCACCAAACTCTGTTTACTAAACTAGAACATTATGGTTTCCGGGGTGTAGCCCTAAGTCTCATCAAATCTTATCTAGAGAATAGAAAGTAATGTGTAAGCATTAAAGATAAAAGTTCTTCGCTATTAGACATAAACGCCGGTGTTCCGCAGGGAAGTGTGTTAGGCCGCGTGTTATTTACCGTCTACGTAAACGACATAGTAAGAGTTAGCGAGAACGTCAAATTTTCATTTTACGCCGATGACACAAGCTTGTTCCTCCAATCCGACGACGTATCTAATCTTAGTATATTAGCTCACGACGCGCTAGAAAAGCCACAAAAATGGAGTGAAGTGAATTCTCTTGTTATCAATGTTGCTAAAACAAAGGATGTTCTATTCAAACCAACAAATAAAAAATATATTCTAGCTTAAATTTACACCTCGGTGACAAAGATATTGAGATTGTACAAGACGTTAAAATATTGGGGGTCACTTTCAGTGAAGACTTAAACTGGGATTCGCATGTGTATGATGTTGCCAAAAAGCTTGCCAAGGCATGTGGAGTGCTTTCGAAATTCTAAGATATAGTTTCTCTAAAAGATATACTCCTCATTTATAATTCTGTATTTCACTCGCACATCAATTACTGTACCCTCGTCTGGGGAAACACCACGCAAAAGCAAACATTAAAATTGATCATGCTACAGAAGAAAGCAATACGACATATTGCAGGTGCTCCATGCGACGCTCATACATCAACATTATTTACAACATATAACGTGCTCTAAGTAGAACAGCTGTGCAATTTCAATCTCTTTGCTAAATACAAACATGGTTTGAAAAGTAAAACCGAATTTCTAACAGTGTGTTAGCTCAAAGAGTCACCCGCAACACCTCACCACATAAGAAAAAGAGACACATGGGAAATACCATTTTCGCTAACGAATTACGGTTTTAAAAGTTTATGTATAACCAAACTTTTTGAATCACCTAAACAACACAGGCATTACGCCTGATACGCTGACAAACAAGCAGTGGAAAGAATATTTAATTAGCAACCCCAGAGGGTCTGAAAATTTGATCAATTAATCTCGAGTTCATTTTCACTATGTATTATTTTATAGTATCATATTCAATTCAAAAAGTCGTTTAAATAGAAGTGTATTTTTGCCTTTTCATATGCACATGTACAAACATGAACTGTTTCATGTATTTGTGTTTTCGTTATGCATACTGTTTCAAGGTAGTGTTTCTTATATATATAAATTATGTTCTTTTGTATTCCTTCCCACTTTGTTCTCCCATATTATGCCGCATTCTTTCAGTGTTTGCGATTTTACAATATGTCTGCAGTTGACGATTGCTGCAAAATTTGTTGATATTTTACTTGCGTGTGTTAGGCGTTCTTGTACTTTTTCTGTTTCACTTGCTTGTTTTTGATTTCTTTTTTACATCTCCACGAGTCTGCGGCCAATCCGCTCAGGGTCACGAATCCCGTCAAGCTGCTTTTTAGCAGCTTTGAATTGCTGTCCCTGCATCCTTTTTCACTTTTTAATCTGATTTACATTTTGTTTTTTGTTGACCATTGCCATTGTATGAAAACATTGAATCACTGTACTTTACCATGATTTCTAAATAAACTGAAACTGAAACTGAAACCAACTCATCACTTGGACGCTGGTTTGCTGCAAATTTTCGAGTAATGCAATGCTGCTCTATGCAACGACACTATACTCTGCCATTCCACGCGTCACGCTTCATTGGGACTCTTAACGAAAACCTCTGGTTTCGCCACCGTTACGACCCTCGTGCAACACGCGAACAACACCTTGCGCCTTTTGGCATTCTATTCTTCAAAACCCTCAACTCGAAGGGACTTCTTCAAAAGCCAGTTCCGCAAACGAAGCGTGGCGGATGGGGCTGATTGGTATGACATGAAGATTGTTATAGCGCGAGATCTGAACGACCACAGATAGACAAGAAGACAAGTGCTCATCTTCTTTTTGTCCCTTTGTCGTCGTTTTCATCTCATTCTATAACAATCGTCATGCCACAAACGAAACCATGACCGGCGCCCCGACAAGTTTGCCAGCTTACTACAGCAAAGTATTGGCGATATGCGAAGCAGTTCCGCACTTTCGCTACGTTCTCGAAGCGCAACTGCACCATTTATACTGACCATAAACCTGTTACCTACGCCTTCTCTGACGTCATGACAAACTCCCACCAGTTCAACGAAACGAGATCGCCTTCATTGGCCGGTTTACCACCGACGTCGAACTTGTGAGCAGGAAAGAGTGTGGTTGCCGACGCACTTTTACGTCTGCCAGTGATGATTTCATCGCCGATAACAGCCTACGTCCTTGCCGACGCTCAAACTACAGACGCTCAACTGGAGGAACTCCTCAAGGGCGGGTCCTCACTAAAGGTGCAACAAATATCCATGCCTGGGTTGACAAGCACCACGCTCTGCGCTATGTCGACAGGACGAAGCAGGCCCTTCGTGCCCTTGGCCGACTCTCGCGGTCTTTTCAACCAGTTTCACAACCTTAACCAACCCGCCATACACGCCTAGTGTCTGACTGCTATGTCTGGTCCGTGCTGCGGGATTGTCGCCTACGGCTCTCCTGCATCCAACGCGAACGCGCTAAAGCCACCAAGCGCGTAACCATTCAAAGCATTTTTTCAGCCCTCTGGTCTGTTTCGCCACGTCTATACTTCGACATCGTAGGGCACTTTGCCCCTGCTGCCCTCTATCGCTACTGCTTATTACTGCTACACTTGATGGCCTGAGTCATGGCCCCTTGGGGGTATTACCAACGAAGACGTCGCCTTGGCGTTTTTCACTGGCTGGATTGCTCGTTTCGGTACACCCCGCCACGTAACAAACGACAAAGTACGACAACGTAACTACAGAAGCGAAAAAAAAACAAGAATAGAAAAGAGCACTGTTCTATGTTGCGCTGTTCGCATATTCAGTTAAATAGTACCAACCTCTCAAGCTTCCACATTTCATAGCTCCTTGGAACACGTGATTACAGCGTAGCACATGGTAAGTAACCTACAATTATTCCTTAAACTCGTCAATAAATTGCTTCTTTTCTTTCGAGAAACGAGGCTATATGCTCAAACGTTATTGCTTCACAGGCCCAACTGCCACACCATTCACCACTTCGAGCATAGCACGCTCGGGTTACACTGAGACCGCCGCAGGATTCCGTGATATATCCACGTGTTCACGCACGATTCAATTGAAAAGCCTCAAGTTTAAATAAAATAATTACTCAAGGTGAATAGGCATGTGTGATGTATCTTCTTTCTTCATGCCATTCCGCTTTGCTTAGCTCAAGTAATTTTCGTCAGGTCCAGAGAAGTAAGAATGGAAGACAAGATTCATCGCCCGGGCGATGAATCTTCGTAACTCACCCGTACTGCATGGACTTCGAAAGTTTCAACGATGGTTTATTCGTGAGGCAATAAGCTCCTCCACTGAATTATTTCGATGGCTACTTAGAAAATTGTCGCATGACCCATTTCAAGAACCGCTAGTTGTTGAAATTTCCGGAGCCCATCACTAAAGCGTCCCTCATATACACATCATGGTTTTGGGCCAATATTACCTTTATACCGGCAAGCATGCTTTTCTTACGTATCAATGTGCCAGCCCCAGTGGAGAAAAAATAAGTTGTAAACGTGGGCCTGACCGATCTCTCACGGGACGAAGAAAAGTGACACAAACAAGCGCGTCCCGTGAGTTTGTGCGCTGTTACCACTCATATAGTATCACCAACTGGCCCAACTATCAGTCATGCTCCAATTTCTCAGTTGTTATATACTTTTTTTCGCAATCCATTGACGACCATGCAACTGTGACTGTTGCATTTTAGCTCTTGAATAATTTGAGATATACAGCAAACATGTGCTTTGTGCTAGTTTAAAAAAACAGCCCTTCGCCAATGAGTAAGCATGTGCAGAAAAATGTCAAAAACATAAATGCGTGTCAATATTTTATGACCTGCAACATTACTCATTCCCCGTGCTTTTATTGTTATGCTTTTTCTTTTGTTGCTCATGTTTAAATGTAGCATTAGGCATAGTTCTGAACGCCAGTCGTGTACCACAGAAATGTAGATGATAGGTCGGTTTATCTTTCTCAACAACCCCTTCAAGACATAGAATTAAAACCATCGTGGCTTCCCTTAGCTCGGGGTCTCGCAGTGCTCATCATCTGCTGCTTACTGCTGCTGTCATAACGATGTTCGCCACGACCTCAGCCCTGGCCACCTGGTGAAAGAAAACGAAAGGCGCACGTTGACTATGAAAATCTTCAGTGGTAGACGCAATGCCTTCAGAACACCACCACCCATCGCACGCCACCTGTCACTCGGTAGTTTGTACAAACGGCGCACACCGACTGCCCCGCTGAAACAGGTTGCTGCCTACAAGCTCCACGAGCAGCTTGAAGGAAACCATCTTGGGCTCACTGATGAGTCAGTCTAGATTTACGGCTACACCACTGCAGCCTGCACCATCCCTCCTAGAGAGGAGATCCGACAATGCTGGCTCCCTTATGAGGCGAGCTTCTCCGCGGCACATGTAGCGCATCTTCACCTAGCTTCTGACGGCCTGGCTGAGGACCGTAAAAGAACAAGCAGTGGCTATCATTCGTGAGTACAAGCCAGCGCTTCAGATCCTGGCGAACCACCAACCATCTCGGCTTACGTCATCCTGGCTGAGGTCTATGTTCTCCGAACTGGATGCTGTGTGGGTTTCCAATTTGTTGGATTAGGTGCCTTCACACACTGGAGTTGCCAGATATGAGCAAACGGAAACCCTTGCCGCAATCACCCACCACCATGGTGTGCCCCTTACGCGAGAAGTTGCGGCCTCTGATCTTTCAAGGCAGTGGTTGAAGCAACTGGCACGGCCGCTGAATAAAAAACTTGGTTCCAAATCTGCATGCTGTAACGCGAATGTAGTTGAAAGACGACAGTCTTGCGTCTTGAGAGAGTGAACAAAACGTTTATTGGATGTTTTGCGCAAGAAAATTGGTGAAAGGTATTTTGAAGGTGTTGCGTTAGAGTGCCTCTAGCGTGTAGTGGAGGCGAACGAGCGCATCGAGGATGGAAGGATGGATGCTATGAGCGTCCCCTTTATAATGGGGTGGTGACAAGTATGCCACCAGGCTAGAAAAAAAAAAGAAAAAAAAAAACTTTTTTTCTTTTTTATGTTGGCCTAATGCCTCTACTTCGATAAATTCTATCTTAATGAAAAAAAGGTAAATTTTCAGCTTAAGTTCTCTGCCATTTACGGCACACTGTCCATATTTTATTTTTCCAATATTTATTTTTGTCCTTTCTCTCTAATTTTCTGCCACCAATACTCTAACCGTCTCTTACTTATTTCAATCGCGGGTGTGTTCAGCTTTCCATTGTTGTCCCTAAAACCCAAGGCTTCCTGTAGGCTCGTGCCCAAACGTACACCTGGGTGGATATCTCCACATTCAATCAAAACATGCTCCGCCGTTTCCTTATCTTTCCCGCAGCATGTGCATTGTTCTTCTTCTTTACTGAATCTTGCTTTATAACTACGCGTTCTAAGGCAACCCGATCTCGCTTCAAACAGTAAAGCGCTTCCCCTTGAATTATCGTAAAATGCCTCCCTCCTTATTTCATTTTTGCCCTTTCGGTATTTACTCAAAGCCGGTTTTTTCTCCATAGCTGCCATCCAGTAAATCCTCTCCGCCTCCCTGACTTTTCCCTTAACGCTCTTTGTTGACCTATGGCTTACAATACCAGCCGTATATTTACTAGTGAGTCTTCTAGTTCTTTTTCTCCACTGTGTGTCCACGCTCTTCCTATACAAATAACGGAACACCTTCTCTGCCCATCTACTCTCCTTCATATTTCTTAGCCTTTCTTCGAACCTTATTTTGCTCTGCGCTTCCCTCGCCTCAAAACCTGCCCACCCCATATCGCCCTTTACAGCCTCGTTTGTCGTCTTCCCGTGAGCACCCAACGCGAGGCGTCCCACAGTCCTTTGATTTACATCCATTCCCGATTGCACCTCTGCCCTCATGCACACCACTGAGTTCCCAAAAGTAAGCCCTGGAACCATTACACCACACCCTTCCACAGACCTCGAAGCACCTCATACCTATTGTATCCCCACAACGCTCTGTGCTTCATTATTGCCGCATTCCTCTTTCCTTTTGCTGCCGAGGCTTTTTCCTGTACCTCCATGTATCTATCACTCTCATTTACCCATACTCCAAGGTACTTGTATTCACTTATCCTCGGTATTTCTTGGCCTTGTATGGACACCGTCTGATCACAGGGATCATTGAATACCGTCAATCCACACTTCGTTACACTGAATCCTAGTCCAAGAGCTTCACCTTCCCTTCCGCATATATTCGCCAGCTGCTGTATATCATCTCCACTGTCCGCAAATAAGACGATATCGTCCGCATAAAATAAACCTGGAAGCTTCTGCTCAATCATCATGCCGCCCTGTTTGTGTGACAGATTGAAACCAATGTTGCTACCTTCTAGCGCTTTTTCCATACTCACCATGTACAGCATGAATAACAGCGGGGACAAAGGACATCCCTGTCTCAGACCCCTGCTAACCTCAATGTTCTCTTTGCTACGCATTCCTTCCCACTCTATGCAAACTGTATTTTCTCGGTATATCTCCATCAAAAGCTGTATACAGTCGTCGCCCATGCCCATTCCTTTCAATATATCCCACAAAATTTCCTGATTAACGTTGTCGTATGCCCCAGTGATGTCCAGAAAAGCCACGTACAAGGGCCTATTCTCTATTTTAGATATTTCTATACACTGAGTGAGAACAAACAGGTTGTCGTCTAACCGCCTGTCGACTCGAAATCCGTTCTGAAGTTCTCCCAAAATATCGTTATGTTCGGCCCATGTTTCTATTTTCATTTTTACTGCTTGCATCGCCAACCTGTATAGTACCGATGTAATGGTTAGTCGTCTATACGAGCTAATCTTGTCCTTTTCTCCCTTGCCTTTATAAATTAAGTTCATTCTACTTTGTCGCCAACTGTCCGGTATTTGTCCGTCCTTTAAGCTTTTTTCTACTGCTTTTAGCAATGCTTCTTTAGTGTTATGTCCTAGTTCGTTAATGAGGCTAACGGGAATCCCATCTAAACCCGCGGCAGTGCGCTTTGGAATTTTTCCTTCGGCCTTTTTCCAGTTGAAATTATCAAGTACTAGCTCTTCCTCTGTTGCTTTCTCCGCCACACTTTTACTCACCGGGGAGATCCCCTGGACGCTCTTTTGAAACGAATCGGCTGTTACCTTTTGGATGTAACCTCGCGCTTCGTACCCTTCCAATTGATTTCCTCCTTCATCTAGAATATGTTGTTGCGTTGTGACAGACTTCCTACCTAGCGCCTTTATGTGGCTCCAAAAAATCCTAGGCGCGGCCTCCTTTTTTTTGTGTATCTCTGTCGTCCAGCGTTCACTTTAACCTTTAATTTTTGCCTCTACCAATTTCTGTACAAGGAATGTTTTCTCTAAATATATTTCCCATATTTTTTTGACTTCGTCCTGCGGCCGCTTCTCCTTTTTTGCCTTTCTATGCTCCCGTGATGCTTCGCGTCGCTTCTCGATCGCCTCCCGGATTTCCTTGTTCCACCAACTTTTTGGCTTCCTTTTTCCTTTCCAGCAAACAGTTTTCTTCTCTTTCCCTATCTCCTTCGTCATTAGATGTAACAGCTCACTATACTCCCTGTCCTTGCCTGGTATTTCGCCTACTTCTTCCTCGACTCTTGCGGCTATATTTATTATTTGTTTGTCATTTAAATACGAGCTGCCAGACTTTGATTCCATGCTCATATTTTCAGTTTCGTATCCCATTTGTAATGTTATTCGTTTATGATCACTACCCAAGCTGTTAATGCCTTCCTCGTCTATCCTCATTTCTGTCAGTTTGTGGTAAATTCCTTCAGTCATGAGACAATAATCAATACTTGATTGCTTGTTTTCGACTTCCCATGTGATCTGGCCGTCACATTTAGGCCCCGTGTTAACTATCTCCAGACTATGTTGCTCGCAAAGATCTAGTAATAACTTCCCATTGGTGTCTGAATATCCGTCAAGGTCATGTATGTGGGCATTCATGTCCCCTAGAAGGATGATTTCGGCCCCATTACCAAATTCCTTAATATCCGCACTCACGCAATCCACTATCTCCTGATTCTTTTCTCTGCAGTTATTCCCCGTCCACAAGTAGGCTACCCCTAGCCACGTTTCCTTTCCACCTACTGTGCCCCGAACCCAGAGGTGCTCTGAACACGTCTGTTTCACTCTAACCCATTTGGCTCCGCGGTAAATTAGCATTCCTACACCCCCACCTTTCCTTTCCGATATGGTCCTGTTACACCCTTCCCAAAAATAATCTTTAATATGTGGTGGCTCTTCCAAGTCTTTAAGGTGTGTTTCTGTAACCGCATACACGCCTATCTGTTCTTTGTTTAACTGCTCCTCAATCTCTAACCATTTTGCCTTCTTTCTGCCACCCTGCATGTTTATGTAACTAATTGCAACACGCGCCTTTTTCCTTTTTCTTTTACGTTTTTTCTGGTTTTTCGCAATTCTACCTGTCAAAGCGTCCTCCTGGTTGTTTTCCCTGTTACGAGCTACCCCGGACTCCGAAGGGCCCGTTAGCCCCCCAAAAAAGCTACTGCGCGTCCTGCCAGTCGCCAGCCCACCTCGTGTCCAAGCCTCTTATCGAAATGAATCTTGTCTCTTTGGAATCCACCCCACCTGTGCACTTCCCTGTTTAAATCCACTACCTCGAAACCCTTCTCTCGACTAATTCGCCATATCTCTTTGTTTGCGTCGACAACCGCTCTTTGCAGGTTGACGTTGCGTACTGGTACTTCCGGTACTGTGCATACAGAATGCACATGTCTGACAAAAGCGCCATCTGGCAGTCATCTTCCAAAACGAAGGTGTGAAGTCCGCGGTAAAAGATGAGCGCCAGTCTCGGAAATGACAAGGTGAAGAACGCAAAACGACGGGCATGTGCCACCACCAGGGCGTCGTAGCAAAGCGTTGGCAACACCTTATTGAGCGTCGCGTTGCACTGTCAGCGCAGCGCGATAAACGCTACATTCCTTAGAGTTATTTGTGTGTGCCTCATCTAGTATAAGGGCAGACATACAAAACTTCGAAGTGTTGTTATGATGCCTGAGATATGCGCAATATACGCTTTTTAATTTTATAATGCACAACTATGAACAATAAACCTTGATGATAATTGTTGGGCGCTGCGAATGTTTTGGCCGTTTGGTGCCCGTGTTCTTTTGCGTGAGCTTTTGCGTGCTTTTTTTTATGCGATCGGGGGGGGGGGGGGGGGGCAGTTGCCTCATGTTTCCTGTGCTCTAGTACGATGTTTTGGTGTGTGGCAGACGATTATTTAGTGGCGTGACCCCGCGAAGCCGTGTGTGCCACTGAGCTGCACGAACGCGAAAAAAAAAGACGCTACATTGAAACACAACATATTTCCCTGCGATCTACAGTTTCATGAAGCGTATGGGGATGCGTATTTTTTGTAATACAGCACTTATTTTTGTCACAAACGAGTGCTGCAGCAGCAGACGCACGCTGCCACCTCTGCGCTACAGCATCAAATCACCCTGCCAGTTTAAAATGCTTGAGATTGCATTTGTAGCATGGTAAGTTTCTTCCCATTCTTTTTAATATCATTTAGTGATTTTGTGAGTTGTTATAGATGCCGGTCTGAATGTGCAAGTTTTTTATGCTTGTACTGCTTTTTCCGAGAAAACATTTTCTTTGTATTGTAAACTGTGGTTTTAACTCCATCTTTTGGCCCCAACCAGCATTGCTGGTGAATGACCTACACTTAATTTGTGCATTCTGTAGGACTGCGTTTCGGTGGGCATTTTCGTGAGCCCTTATAATCTGCCCTGCAATGACCTCCCTACGAACGGCATCACTTACGCTTTCTAGGCGAGTAATTGCAGCATTTATGGAGAGTATTGGGGGCTACTGCAAGGAACATTGACCTTCTCGAGACGGCGGCATCACTAAACGGGAGGAAACTGCTATCTCCTCGCCTGCGTGCGGGTTTTGTGTGGACAGCGCTAGCGCTTATACGCCAAGGAAGCGCTCCCTGTAACCAGCCCACCAACCTTGTGTTCCCGATACACTTGAGCGCCCTCTTTATGCTTGCTCTGCGTTGGCGCAGGAATGCTCATGACTCACCACTGCCTACAGTCAACCGGGCTCCCTACGACCACCCCCTACAATGACTTCCTGTTCCCTTCACCACATAACATCCGGACTCTCCGCAGCCAGTTGAAGTTTCTGGAGGCGACTAGAAGCACCGTTGACTGTTAGAAAACCTTGGCTTGCTGGTCACTGACTTCCCCATTTACCTCCCCCATAAATTAAGGAAACACCGATTGCTTCTCATTAGTTTTGGGCGGGGCAATTGCCTGCAAATTATGCAAGGCTAGATCCACCGGCTACCTACAACATCCTTAACCTTAACCTTATTTTTATGTTTCTACAATATTTTTTCTGCTTTCCGCCTTATTGTTGTTCTTCTTCGCTAATGCTGTGCCGTGCTCCCTATTGAGTTGTAGAATTAATCGCTATTTCTAAAATAAACACTATAGTTTCTGCGATTACGCTAAATTACTATCTTGTAAGACGAGAGCGTGCCATTTCCGGCGAGATACATTGTCGATGCAGGCAGTGTGTGCTAGCGAATTCGTTGAAAAAAAAAACTACTGCTTGCTGTGCTCCACCGTTCACTGGTCATGCCGTACAAGCTCCTCATGTTAAACTGATTCTTTAGGGCCTTTTAGTTATAGCGTGATTCCACGAGAGATCGACACGGGTCCAAAAGTTTATATTTTAAATTTTATTGAGTATTTTATATTTCGTGCACCTCTCACCAGGTAGCCCGAAAGTCAACTTCGTTTTATGATTAACGGCATCACTTACGAGAAAAAAAAATATCAAACTTTACCTACACGGAGGCACCAATTTCCTCACCTGTCATTTTCGAAAATTGCAGATGCTATAAAAAGACAAATATTTTTGTTTCAAAGAAGATATTTTTTACCTTAAATGCATGTCTAATCAAGAATGAATTCATATGGTTTGAAGTTTTCAGACTTTAAGAAAATAGCTTTTAAAAATGCCTAATTTTGCGACAGTTTAAAATAAGTTACGTATTCCCTACCTTTTTTCTCCGAAAGTAATGCAAGCAGCGTTTTCAAGCTTGACACCTTTTAAGGACATAGTATGTTCATTAGGTACATAATATTGTTGTCGTGGGGCAAATGTATTTCTTTATATATTGCCTCAAATTCTCATAATGGCAAAAGTGTACCCCAGTGAAATTTGAATAATAAAAAACCCCATCTTCGCTTTTTCTTAAAATCTCGTAAATAGACAACCATAGGCCATCATAAAGGAATATAGAAAAATGTTGCATTATTTTGTTTTCAGCGACAATATGTGTGGTACAAATCAGAGCTTTTCGAGAATGCGCTGATAAGTTGAGAACTCTAGAAATGGGAACGGAAAAGTGGCAAGAAGCTTCGAACGCGAGTAAACGTGACCGCATTTGGTGAAGAAAGGCTGTTTTAGCAGATAGGAGTAACTATTTTGAACACGATATTCGACAGTATCTGAATTTACTCTTATACGTAGAGCACTGAGACTTCTAATATGTGGTGCCTCTCCATTACTGACACACAGATGGAGCTGCTGTGGCGGCCATGTACATGTTTGCAACATGTTGGGTAAGAGAATTGAATGTTGAATGAGTTCATAAACGATTCATAACAAATTTTTATCATTTGGGACACGAAGAATGCCGCATTAGACTGAAGAACACGCTTTAGGGCAAGTTGTCATCCGTCGTCCGCTCTACAAATGAATTGCTGTGTGCCGCATCTCGGAGGCAATGCTTTAGATCTTATGGTTTAAAGTAGGGACAAATATTACGCCTTCCGTAATTTTATCGACAAAAACATTGTAAAATTCATTTTAACGTACTATACTTCAATTTTGCATTCGCACTGTGGATACTTGCGCACGCTTTTTTACGTCTGCTCTCATTAAAAGTGAGAGACATAGGAACAGACGACAGATAGATCACTTTCGTGCTGCTGGTTTCACGCATAATTGCATTGCCAGTAATTTGAGCCTGAAGGCGTAGCGATGGCTGACCACTTCACCCGAGATAAAGTTTTTTGTTCAGATTACCTCATGTTGCATAAAAAGAAAATACCTTATCAAAGAAACTTCCGCAAGGTCGAAGCCATCGGCCTGTTTGCCCTCCAGAAGCTTTTACCAAAAGCTGCCCGCCATGCACATAACAAAGACCACGTCTGCCAGAACTGCTTTAGACGCCTCAGAGATATGCTGTCTTCGCCTAATGGCTTCTTAGCTGAAACAGCCGATGAGTTTTTGCCGGAAGAATAAAAAGGCAGAAGTCAAGAGCGGTGCGTAAACACGCGGGAAGTATTGTCATATATGCGACTGCAGAAGCTGCATGCGCAAAATAGCAAAGTTCATGCAGAGCCAAGACAACTTAGCAGCAATTCTACAGTGACCGTGAAATGCCACCGTAACGTGTGTAACCGCCACTTTCCACCATCAGATCTAAAACTCAGTGTGTGTGCCCAGTGGTTCAAGAACTTCAAGCAAGCCTATGAAGCGTGTTCTTTGTTTAAAGAGCGCGTGCGTTTGTTGACACTGTTGCCGAGCGATATAGAGCGCCGTAAACTCCAAGCGCTTATACCAAACTCGTCAGCTCACATGATATACAGATGCCGACGCTGGCACGCAAAACATGGGATATGGTTAGCACCAAATGCGGTAAAGAGGACACGGCTGAACCCAATGAACGTCCAGGCAGCTATGGCTTACTACTCCAAAGATGAATATAGCTGCTCTCGGCAGAGTCCCAACAAAAAAGATGTAGTGTCTGCTATCATTGACGGCAAAAAGGAGCTTGTTTTGAAAAGGTTTATGAGCCATTCGGTGCGAGAGGCTTGCCGTCTCTTTAGAGCAGCTAATCCGAACACGTCTATTAGACTCTCAAAGTTTTGTTCACTGAGGCCGAAGTGGGTTCTTCTTGCACCACACCAAGAAGTGTGCCTTTGTATATACTGTGCTAGTGCCACGGAGTGTGTTTCTGCCCTACAAGACGTCACCGATGGTGCCTACACGGCGGACTTCTTGAAAGAACTATGTCTTTGCAGCTCCCCTACAAGTGATGGTTTTTTAGGCCATTGTGACTATTGTGCTAAGGAGGACGCTCAAATAGCCACATGTTTAGAAATCCCTGAAGATATTGAGGTAGCCTATGCAGTATGGGAAAATGGCGATCTAGTAAAAAAAGTAAAAAAACAGCCCACGGAAGTGCTTTTCTGCGAGAGCTAAGTCTATTGTTCGTGAAGTGGATTACCCATGATTACGTAAGATACATTCAAGAATCAGCAATACGCCTGGCGAAAGAGAACTAAGAAAAACAATCTTGCATTTTTCACTTTGATTTCGCCGAAAATTGGACAACCATTTTACCGAATGAGGTACAGTCGTATCACTGGCAAAAAAGACAGGTGTTTATATTCAAGTGTGTCGTCACAAAGAAGCAATCACTTCAAAGTTTCGCCGTCATCAGTGATGACACATGCCATGATGCTGCACATGCCTGTTTTGCTCTAGAAATAATCCACAACTATATGAAGGAACAATTTAAGCCTGACACGCATGTTACTTATGTTTCTGGCGGTGCATGCAGTCACTTCAAAAACAAGTACCAGTTGTTTGAGTTATGTCAGAAAGATCATATATCAACAAAGTGGATTTTTTGGCCACAGGACATGGCAAAGCTCTTGTGATGGCGCTGGTGGCCTACTTAAGCATCAGGCTACGCTCTACAACCTCAGAGCGGCAAGCTCAGCTGTGATTATGTCAGCATCCCAAATGATGGCGCAAATGAGCGCGAAGCTCAAGAATGTCAATCTGCTGTGTGCAAATGCAAACGAGCTAGAAACATTCCGTCAGTTTAAGAATAGCCAGTGGAAATTGTTGCCACGTGTTCCAGGCACACGTTCTTGGCATGTTTGGCTAAGCACTCGAGGGCACTGATCGTGGTCGTGTTTTGTTGGCGTCACGTGCTGCTAAATGTGATCTCCAAAATATGCAGCAATTTTGAGCGCATCTTTTGTTTCACGCAGTCACCACCAAAATACCAGTGAGGGTACTTCAAGCGCATATGCTTTTTCTACCGAGACCCAACACTTGCGTTGGAACATTTTCATGTTTGAGTATATCTGCAATTATAGACAGATGTTTTGCAACTGAGTTACAGTGTCGAAGATTTCCTCCATTAGAGCTGTGTTATGAGGAGCATAAATGTGCCTTCATGCGTACGTATTTGTCATAGTGCTAAAGCAGCCTTTTTTTCACCGAATGCGGTCACGTTTACTTGTGTTTAAAGCTCATTGCCACTTTTCCGTTCTGATTTCTAGATTTCTCAACTTATCAGCGCATTCTCGAAAAGCTCTCATTTGTACCACAAATATTGTCGCTAAAAACAAAATATTGCAACATGTTTTTCTATATTACTGTTTGATGGCCTTCGATTGTCTATTTACGAGATTTTAAGAAAAATCGAAGATGTGGTTTTAATATTATTCAAATTTCAGTGGAGTACACTTTTGCCAATACGAGAATTTTGAGGTAATATATAGAAATTTATATTTGCCCTACGGCAGCAATTATTTATGTACCTAATGATTACCCTATATCCTTAAAACGTGTCAAGTTTGAAAATGCTGCTTGCATTACTTTCGGAGAAAAAAAATGGGGAATACTAACTCATTTTAAACTGTCACAAAATTAGGCATTTTAAAAGCTATTTTCTTAAGGTCTACAAACTTGAAATCATATGAATTCATTCTTCATTAAACATGCGTTTCAGGTAAAAATATCTTCCCTGAAACAAAAATATTTGTCTTTTTATAGCATCTGCAAGTTTCGAAAATGACAGGTGACGAAATTGGTGCGTCCGTGTTGAGGAAGTTTGATATTTTTTTGTCGAAAGTTATGCCGTTAATCATAAAACGAAGTTGACTTTCGGGCTACCTGGTGAGAGGTGCACGAAATATAAAATATTCAATAAAATCTAAAATATGAACTTTTGGACCCGTGTCGATCTCTCGTGGAATCACCAATAGTAAATAATTAGGCACAGGACATTTACCTGCAATGTAGTGCCGGCAGCAGAATTCTCTTCAGCGTGGTTGAACAATAATTATTCGCCACGTTCGCGTTTACTAAAGCTCATATAGTGGGTCTCTGTGTCCGATTAGAGTGAACTGGAGGCTTCGATTGTACTCGTGAGCGCTGCATTCTTCGCCCCTCCTGTGATTTTACGTTAATGAATATGAAGCTCCATCTCTACATGCCCTTACATCACTATATTTTTACTTGTTTTATTGTGCGCAACGTAATTTCTCTTATAAAGACAAGCGAAATATAGACAATTAAGGCATATGCATCTACAAATACCACACGAACAACAAACACTAACAAAATCACATGTCATAAATGTGCGCATTATCTAGAAGTTTTGTCAAACGAGGTAGCTTGCAAGAAATAACACAGAAGCCGCCTTTTCACTCCTTGAACGTATACAGCACAAAAATGTCTTGCTCCAGCAACAACGCACTACGACGTGAAAGCTTTCTGTTTGCCTCCTTATATATTCTTCACTGCCCATGCAGCGCTCCCTTTCTCTTGACTGCTAAGGGCTTTTCGAGGTGGAAGATTGATCGCAGTGTGGCAACGAAGTGGAAAGTCTGCAACTACTTATTGTGCGGAAGATACGTCGGCACTCAAGAGGGAGCAATTTATTCTGGATTCGAAGGATAACGTGCGTGCTACACTGACCTCTGTGCAGACGTAACAGGCCAGGGCCTGCCTTCCAAGAAACAAAGTAAATTGAAGGCCATATGGGTAAGGAGCTCCCTGAAGCGGGCTGAAAAGTCTTTATTGCCACGAGAAAAAGATTTGTTATCGTAACATGCCATGAGTTTCTTTGGCTTAGTTGGCTGTAGAGCCTGTTCTAGCAACTATTTTTTGTAGTCTTGTTGTCTCGATGATGTCACAATAATTGAGATTGTTTTTGTACCTGAATATTGTTTCGCGAAAATATTCTGTGCATGAGTTTGTCCAGAGCTTATGATGAAAGGCTGCTGGTGCGACCTGAGCACTCTGTGCTTTTCAGTAGAATTTACTGATAGAAAAGTTGTTTACGGTGCTCGCCTGCTGTGCGCCGTCACGTTACCATATTCCTCAAAACAAAAGTAGCATTACGGATAATTTTGGGTATGATTTAAACTCCACACTTTACGTGAAGGTGTTATACTTTTGTGCGCCATACCAAAAAGCGCTCAACCCCCTTCATTTCTCTTCGAATTTCAAGGTGCAGGGCAGTCTTCATATCGTAAATGAGATTAGAATAGCCAGGTTGAATGTCCGTAACAGTAGCATAAATTTTCTAAAGTTTTCAAATTACAGTTCGCAAATCTATGAGTTAAAATAAGCAACGATTGTGGTCTCTACAGCTAGAAAGAAAAGCTAGAGAGGTCTAGGTTTTTCATCCATTGTTCGTAAGAAGCCCATAAACAAAGATTCGGGACCGTCTTAACACTTACTCCAGCAACCTGCGGGGGTGTAGTATACTTTCAGCAGAATAATCTTCGGTTCCTACAAGCCAACAAAGAAGGTGCATAGCTTCGTCGCATTGCACCTTGAAACCTTCAGCGAAGAAGCCACGCAGGCGATGGTCAATAATTTCATCTGAACTAAGAGATTCATGAACAAGATAAAAGCCAAGGCTATATCTCTTTATTGAACTAGAACTTTGAAAATTGACTAAAGTAGTTAACGCCACCTCTAAATGTGCCTCTTTAGCTGTGTTTTTTAGCGTTAAAAGGCACAAGCTAGATATTCCTTTTAAATGAATAGTGAGTGAGCGGGAGTGTTGGCAGCAAAACGTTAGCCACTACATAATTAGGTATATTATTACGCTTGATGAGTATCGCTTCGCTGTCATCAATTCAACGGAAGTCACAAAGTTTCTGTGAAATCTTTTGATGCAGAAAACTCCACGTTTTTGGCAAATGTTAAAGATTCTATCTGTTTCATTCCACACGCCAAAGGGCCCCCAATATTTCGGTCATGTAATTAAGCGGATGAAGTGCTTGATTTCGATAGCACAGGCGTCTCAGTTGAAAGCTACATTACTTCGTTGGACTTTCATCTTTCGTTAGCCGATGTTTCTTACGAGGATCCGTACTATATGCAGCGTCAAGGTGTCTGCATTCGGTCATGTGTTGCGCCAATTTTAAGTCATTTGTTTTTATGCTATTGACCGAGACATGGCTTTGATTCTTTATGATGCCCTCGAGCTACCTGTTTTATTTCGATAGGTTGACGATTTCATCTTAAAATTTAGTCCTTCTTTAACGACCAGTTTTGCAGTGGATGTTTTTCTTATTTTCTTTAAACAACATGGCACAGGGTTTTCTTTAATGCGTGAACCATGACAAAATGCAGCTTGTAGATTTAGCATTCACGCTATGGGAGCCACATATTTACTTGGCCTAATGCCCTCGATATCACAAAGAACATTTACCCTACTACTCAGCACGTACAAAACCTATTAAGAGGGCGAAAAAATCACTGTGCCTTCAATCTGCATTGACGCCGTCCTGTGCTCACAAATGCAGAAAAAATTTCGCCACCAGGTGGAAAGGCTGAATTCAGCTGGATACCCATTGCGTTTTGTAGGGTAGTGTAAACCCTTCTACAGATAGTGAAGGGCAAGCCTAAAACAAAGCCGCTGATGGATAGAAGACCACAGGTCGTGCCGTATAAGCACAAAGTTTGCCACAAACGAAAGAAGGTGGCAAACTTGTTTAAGAGAGCTATTGTTTTTGAGCCACACCGAAGCTGGCCGGCCTTTGTCCACGCATCACAGTGCCGCAAAAGCCCTGTGTGATAAAATTATACGAGGCCGTTCACACCATGCGCACTGTGGGTGGTTTACTGAAATTAACTTTCATACGACAAAGCTCATAACGGCCTTACCGGACAGTGCGTTAATGACAGGGCAATGGAGCGTGCGCGTTCAAGTTAAAAGATGATGAGCGCTCATTTACCAATGCATTGTGATTTCTGCATGTTTCAGCCGGACCTCACAAATATTCGCATATTTAAAAGGGAAAAAACACTACGGCACGTGAAGTTTTGGAGGTGCATTTTATAAATGTTGAGCGTTATACGACTATCACCGACACATACGTCACCCTGCGTATACATGAAGTGCAATTTTCGTCATCTATGCTGATGATACCAGCATGTTTTACTGGAAATAACCTTGATCTCCCTGTTCAAAATTGCAATACTACCGTTAGTGAAATACAAAAATTTTCTGAAACCAAGTGCGTGCGAGTCATCGAGAAGAACACGCAGGCTGTTGTGTTCCGGCTAAAAACAAAAAACAGTTCTTTCTAGCATCGACATTAAACTGAACTAAACATGTATAGATGTGGTTGAAGAATTCAAGTGTCTCGGAGTGTTTTTGTTTCTGTATGTCTTTCGAGCAGCATGTGGACCACATTTCAACAAAACTAGTTCAAATACCTGGAATCGTAAGCAGGCTTGAATACGTTTTTCCAGAAAAACAATAACGTACTACTGTACAATTCCCTTTTTTACTCGTATATGAAATTTCGCTACTTAGTGTGGCGAACGACAACTCCTGGCTGTCTTCAACGTATCTACAATTTGCAAAAGAGATTCCTTCATCACCTCCATAATGTAACTTGGCACCCGCCAAGCTCGGATCTCCTTGTGCAAAGTTATGTTATACAATTTCGTTTGAGTTATACAAGTTATACAAGTGTCAGGCTTGAACACAAAACTCGATAGAACATAAATTATTTACGATTTCTTGCTGGATTGTATGCCGGAGAAATAGCGTTTATTACAAGGCACCGGAGGGTGTTCGGTTGTGCCGACACCCAGAATAAAGTTGGGTCAACCCCGCCTGCAATTTAATCATCATTCTGTTCTGAATTCATATCTACAAAGTGGCTTGGATCTCTTCAGTTCGTCAAAAAATGCTTTGCGTGCTATGTATCTTAACTTATAGATATAATTTCTCTCACTTTCTATTTGCTTTTTTGGTTCTTTTTGCACATCTCTATATGTGTCTATTGTGAATATATTAAGAATATAATTTGTATTACCTTCTGTTTCAGAAGGACCAGAGAGACCGCAGAACCGATAAGTCTTCAGTTTATTGTTGACAGAACAGAAAAAAAAATATGCAGAGCGTGCCCCTGGCTGCTTCTTCTTCCTCGCCTCCAAGCTTCATCTTCAATCTGTTTTCTACATCTTCCCGCCGGCCAGATTCAACCGAAGCAACCTTCGATCGAATACAACCGTTGAATCGGTCTCTTGACTCATTTTCTTTCAAGTGTACGAAGCAAGCATGTTCTCACTAGTCTATCCTTGCCTGGGAAAATCTTTTTAACCTTGCAGAGTTTCCACCGTGTTTTTTTTTCGTGCTTCTTCAAGCAGAAGTACATCTCCTTCTTGAATATTTGTGTGACCCTCTATTTTTCTGCTGGCACACTTAAGCTTCCTCAGGTACTCCTTTTTCCACCTGGTTCACCATGTTATCATTGCCTGTTTTCTCGCACTCCAGTAATTCAACAAAGTGTATTCTCCGAGTCTGTTTTCTTCCTGCTTGTTCATTGCTTGCCTGCCTTCTATAACGTCCGCCGGTGTGATGGGTTGTGGCTCGTTAGAATCGTCATACACATAAGCAAGAGGCCAGTTGTTAATGACTCCTTCTGCTTCAACAACCACAGTCCGTAGTTCTTCGTCCAAAAGTCGAGCACCTATAGTTTTTGCCATGGATGTCTTAAAGCTCAATGCGTCATCTACGAAATTCCATTTCAGTCCTAAAATCTTGATTTGTCCCTCTTTTCTTATCCCTCGATCCAAATCCTCTCCTTCTTCATCAAAGAGTTTTCTTATCTCGGCGTCATTTGAAATCCATTTTCTTGAATTCATTCCCGCATAGCGAAAAATATCTCGTGCTTCTTGTATATCTTTGTCGATGTCGAATATTCGTCGGCTCCTAGTAAAACGTCATCGACGTAGATTCCTTTCCGGAGTTGCGCCACAACTGCAGGATATTTTTTTTCGAATTTATCCAAATGTCGATGGAGCGTGGCCGCTAAAAGGAAGCTACTTGGTGTAGTTATGAAAGTAACCCTTGTCATCCTCCATGTTTTTATCTTCGGGGTTGGCATATCTTCGCTGGGTATTTTTTCCCACCACATGAATCGCAGTGCGTCTCGGTCATTTTCATGTATCTTGATCTGCAAGAATGCTTTTTCCACGTCGGCTGACATAGCGATCTTGTGATGTCGAAAGTTCATCAGCAAGCTTGTGATGCCGGGGTTTAGGTTTGGCCCCTTTTCCAAGTTGTCATTTAAGGATTCACCTGGATTGTGGCTTGACGATGCGTCAAAGACAATCAGTATTTTCGTTGTTGTTCGGTCCTTCTTAATTACTGCTTGATGCGGCATGTAGTATACAAATTTGTTCTGTATATCGGATCCAGCATCTTCTTCGACGTTTTCTGCTATTTCTTGCTCAAAGTACTCTCGAATAGCTTTGTCATAGGCTAGGAGTTCATCTTTATCATTGCATAATTTTTTTGTCACCTGGATAAGCCTCTTCTCTGCAATGGTGTTGTTGTCATCCAATGTCACGTTTTCCTTCCATGGTAGCCGCACTTGGTATCTTCCGGCCTTGAACTCCATTGTTTGTTGGACGCAGTCTAGCACATGTTCATTGCTCAACTTTGTTGCTGGTTTCTCCTTGATGCCCATGATTTCCAAGTCCCAGAATCTCTGCAGTTCGTCCACAGTCGTGTCCGACTTGGCACTGACCTTGAGTACCATAACCGTCGATGATTTTATCGGCACACAATGAAGTCCTACAGGACCTTGGACCGTCCATCCCAATATTGTTTCTATTGCCATTACTTTTGGATGAATCTCGCTAATGCGACCAGTGACTACAGTCCAGTAATAATCTGCTCCAATTAATATAGAAGTTTCCATATTTTTTCTTTCTTTGTCCGTGTTCTCGTTGTCATCAGCCAAACAAATTCCCATTGATCTTGCTCTTTCTTGTACTGTCAACGGTGGCAATGGTAGCACGTCACAGGATATAACTTCTGTCTCCAGTGCCTCAATAGTGACTGGATCCGAGATGGGATCCTTCCTCACGCTGACCTCGACGACTTTCATGTCTAGTTACATCTCTCCTCCTCCAAATGATCCTACAGTAATCCTTTCGGATCTTTTTACCTTGCACGCTAGTTTTCTTGACAATCTTTTGAGGATGAATGTCCTCTGACTCCCGTTGTCCAGCAGAATCCGTGCGTAGCACCCGCTGTCTTCTCCCTCCGTCCACGAAAAGGCTGTCTGCAGTAGTATGTACTTGTGTTCATCAGACTGCTGTGTGTGCATGTTGCAGGACTTGCTGGTGTCTAACCGGTCAGGTTGCGCGCTTTTAGGCACTTGCTCAACATCATTACCGCTTTGCGGCTGTGCTGACTTTTCTGCAGGTGTACGTGGTTGACACATGGATGTCGCGTGCCTTCCCTTGCATGTTTTGCAGCGTACGTTAGCGCGGCATATCTTCGCCGTGTGGTGAGGTCTGGTGCATCTGAAGCACCTTCGTTCCCGTTGCAAGGCTTCTTTCTTCTGTTGCATACTAATGCTTCTTCTGCAATCTTCCGTGTAGTGTCCAGTCATCTCACAGAAGACGCATTTTTTCATCGAGGTGCTTTGAAGCGCAGATGTTCTAGTCCGCCTCATACTGGGCGGTGACTGGGTAACGTCGTATTTTTCCTCTCGAGTTTCTTCTCTGCTGCGTATATATATGTTTAAAAACTCAGTAATTTCTTTCAAACTGCTCGTGCTGTCTCTTGACGCTGAGTCCGATTCCGTAGTTGCTGGTCTGTTGTCACCTTTCTTTAACTCCTTCATCTTCATCTCAATCCTCATATCCACCGGTAGCGCAGATTTTACAACAGGAGCTATCACTGTGGCGTAACTACCCATTTCCACTCCTAATGACTGCAATGCTCGTGTGTTCACTTGCAACTTTTGGAAGAGTTTCTTCAACCCATCTACATCTTTAGGACTCTTCACTGCTTCCAAATTTGCAAGCTCTTTTATGTAGGTCTCTTTTAAATTATCTTCTCGTCCAAAGGTTTCTTTCAAAAGAGCGACTGCATGCTGGTAATTCTGATCAGAAAACTGCAAACCTTCTATGAGGGACGCAGCCTCCCCGCTCAGAGACGCCAGAAGGTAATTAAATTTTTGATTCTTCGGCATGTTCACTATGTTATGCACCGATGTCTCGAACTGATGCCAAAACCTTGGCCATGCTGTTTTTTTCCCATCAACCTTGATCATCTCAAGACGTGGCAACTTCACAAGCTCTTGCGTCTCCAATATTTGGTTAGTACCTTGCACTGAACTCGCCTGTTCTGTGACTATTCTCGTAGTCAGTTGCGTCGCTTGTTCTAACTCGCATAATAGCTCCTCTATTTTTGTCGTTGCAGCGACGATCTTGATCTCATAATGCAAAACTCTCAAATTCTGCCTCCGCGTCGTCTTCTTTAATGAACGGTTCTATCTGTTCGTTAACTTGTCTTAGCGTCTGTGACATGCTCTTCATCTGGTTCAGAAGCGTCATAAGTTGTGCTCGATCGGCGTCTTCTTCTATCTTTTTATCTATTTCGCTCGTAAGCGTCGTCACATTTGCTCGAAGCGTCTTCCGCTTCTTCAATAGGACCTCTTTATTCATGCCTAAAACGTGTTGAAAGAGCTCTTGCCTTTTTATGTGCGTCTCCAACAGTCGTCGGTCGTGTTCCTTCTCTCGACGGTTCGTCCTTGAGCCAGATGCCGCTGCTTCATTTTTCAACTCGTTGTTGCGAATGGGGTTGAAGTCTGTGCGTCTGTCTTCAGATCCTCCTGGTCACGATACCATGTTTCAGAAGGACCAGAGAGACCGCCGAACCAATAAGTCTTCGGTTTAGTGTTGACAGAACAGAAAAAAAATTATGCAGAGCGTGCCCCTGGCTGCTTCTTCTTCCTCGCCTCCGAGCTCCATCTTCAATCTGTTTTCTACACCTTCTACATTTACTTTTTTTGTATTTGTAGTTTACTGTCTTTTTGTCAATACATTATGTTATCACGGTTATTTATTGAACCTTACTGCACGCTGCTGCAGAGCAGAAGGGTGTCGCGGCTTCGTAAAGTTTTCTGTGACAGCTTTTTCTGCGCCTCTATTCTTTGTATCCTTACGAGGCAGGAATAATGAACTTGAATTTGAATGGGAAATTGGCGTCATTTGTATAGACCTTCCAAAGGCTTTCGATAAAGTGACTGGTGGTAAGTTATTATTTAATTTTCGAGAAATCGGTATTGGCGGAACATTAGTGGCTTAAATAGAAGAATACCAGAATTATTGATATTAATTGTGAGGTTTAACATCCCAAAACCACCATATAAATATGAGAGTCACCGGAGTGGAGGGCTCCGGATATTTCGACCACCTGGGGTTCTTTAACATGCACCCAAATCTGAGCACACGGGCCTACAACATTTCCGCCTCCATCGAAAATTCAGCCGCCACAGCCGGGATTCAAACTCGCGACCTGCGAGTCAGCAGCCGAGTACCTTATCCACTAGACCTCCACAGCGGGGCAGAAGAATACCTGAAAGATCGTACACTGACAGTGCGTTTAAATGCCAGTTCATCATGTCCACTCCAAGCGTTCTCAGGTGTTCCCGAGGGCTCGCTATTGGGCCCTTTGTTATTTCTTTATTACATCAGCGATATATTTTCAGCGGTTGAACACCCTGTGCGAGTAAACATTTTGGCAAAGGACTACTTGGTTTATTCTACTGTAACGACAAACCACGATCAAGTTAGAATTACTCATTGTTTGGAAAACTTCAGCCATTTATGTAACTTATGGGAAATGGAAGGGAACTACGAAAAATATACATACTTACTTAAGCCTAAAAGAACAGGCGTTATGCCCTTTCACTTTTGTATTGAAGGAAATTAACTCCTCTATGCCAACCAATTATCTGTTTAGGAATCACTCTTACACAACTGTTGACATGGCATACACATATAGACAATGTGTGCCTGAAAGCCAACTAGAGACGATGTTTGTTAATGCAAAAACTACACCACGCTAAGCGAATATAAAACTCGTAGCTCACAAAACCTTCGTTACGCTACTGCTAAAATATACCTAATTGGTGTGGAGTCCTCATCAAGCCAGCCTGAAAAAAAAACTAGAAAAAGTTCAACGCCGTCCCATCCGCTTTATATGCACGAATTACCGCCGGGTAGATTCTGTCATGCATATGTTGCAATCCTGTGAACTGGAATAACTTGAGGCATGAAGGCAAAAGTAACGGTTGAATGCTTTTTTGGATTACGGCAAGGCCAAATAAACACTAACACGAAATAACATAAAATTAGTAAATTATAAAAACTTGCATAAAAGAGTCAGAGAAACAAAACAATCGAGTTAATCACGACTGTGCGTAAATTATAAAAACTTGCATAAAAGAGTCAGGCAAACAAAACAATCGAGTTAATCACGGCTGTGTTTTAGTGTCATACAATGATCGCATGGGTGTGAATCGTTATTCTTTTTCCAGCTGTGATTGTGCTTTGGAATGCGTTGCCAGGCATTGCGGCTAAATCAAGTGATCTTTGCCACTTCGAAAAATTGTGGGACAACTATTTCATTGATTGAGCTTCCAGATGATAAGCCTGCACATTTCCATGGTTTGTGATTTCTTGTTTTGTTTTCTCGCAGCTGTGCTTAAGCTTTGTAATGCGTAGCCAGGCAATGCTGCAAATGCACGCTGTGTTTGCCAATATGATAAATTGTCTCACTTGTATTGATTGCGCTGCCACCTGGCATAGCAGTACATAAATTGATTTGTATTTGGTTGTACCCTCCCTGTAAGAATCTTCAAAACAGAGTTGACAATACTATTGAATAAATAAATAAATAAATAAATAAAAGCTCCTTTATTAATCACTCTGAAATAGTACATTTTAACGGCCATCTTTTATCACGCGAGTTCGTTATCGTAGGGGTGACAGAGGGATCAATTTTAGGCTCACTTTCATTTTTGATGTTCAATAATGACCTACCTACGGCAAAGAGAGGCAGGTGTATTTGCAAAAAGCTGAGAGGTTAGTCTGTGCTGTAGCATGCTCTAGGCTGCTACTCTATACCGACCTACCTACCATTCTCACTGGAACCTATTGCATTTTGTACGGTGGCGACACATCAATTTATACATAATCTAAATTGGTTACTGCGCTACAGACTGACCTCAACACAGAGTTACATAACATAACTTTACATTGCCAGAGCAATGAGCTACAGATCAGTGATACTAAGACCATCCTTATGGTGTCTCATTCTCTGCGAATTCAACCTAATACGCCACCTTCTCTTCACTTCGGTAATAGCGTCATGAACATTTCCATTGACGTGCTGTTTCATGGCAACACCTTAGATACCCTATGAAAAATCCTGGGTTGGTGGATGCTAGGATCGTTGGTGTATATGGTGGAAACAATAGTGGATATGATGGAATTATTAGTGAATATGGCAGAAACTGTAGTGGGCATAATGGCTCATGATGGCGAGAGTGGAAAAAAGATGGCAGATGGTGGTGGTGGTGTCAAGCCAATAGTGGTGACAGTAGAAAATGCCGGCTGACGGCAACTAGAGTGGAAAAATGGTGGCAGATAGTGGTGGAGATGGCGAGCCAATAGTGGTGATGGTGGAAAATGACGGCTCATGGTGGCGAGGCTAGACGTGTTTGGTGGGAGGCTTGGTGAGCAACGTGGATGACGGTGGTATGATGCAAGCTTGGTAGATGGTGGTGGCATGAAGAAGAGAACATTACAGTATGTGAAATCACCCATTTGTAGTGCTTCATTCTTGAATGCGCAGAAGTATATGTTTAAGGTCAAAAGAAACCAACGCTGCTCATTTCGCTTCCTAGTACGTTTTTTTTTTTATTCTTGTGGTGTCAACAACGCTTCAATTTTTGTGGATCATAAAGTATGTGGCCGGGAATATGTTTACATTTTGCGCACTCACTTATATCAGTTTGACAACCGCGATGTGTGTGTTTTTTGGGGGGAGGGGGGAGGCGATGTTTAGAAGACTGGAGTTGTCACTGTGAACATCACAATAAAGTTTTAACATTGGCGCGCAGTTGTCAACAAATAAAAGAGCTCCAGTTCGCAATTGCCCTTTTCAATGTTAGTGCAGAACACAGCGCGGTCGCTTGATGTCGCGAAGCTACAAACGCAACTCTAGTTTTTCTTGCACACTATATTGTTTGAGCCGTACCTTTAAGTTAACAAAGTGCGTGCGAATACGCATAAAACTTTCAACTTTCGACATGCGTCGAGATAAGCCCCAGCGAATTCGACTTTCACCCTTCTATTCTACTACCATGATTTCATCCAAAGGTTAGTCATACCGGCCGAGCCAGTACAAGTGTTATCGGCGCTTCTGGGTTTCAGAATACACAATTTTGATGAATAAAAACGACAATACAGCAGAGCTGCGGTATCATATAACTTAAGTGAAGCCTTTTTTATTGTGTACGGTGTCCGTGCAAGCAGTGACAAACATTGATGCGATGCGCTTGCAGCACTTCCACCAAAGGTACGCCACCCCTCACCGACAGCTACCGGTCGCACTCGCCGGCACTTCGCTGGCTCTTATGCGAGAACATAGACACGTCAATTCGTACGCTTACTGAACTAATATGATAGCATAACTAGTTTTGGCGGACTGCATTCGTTTTGAACAAGCCGTTATTTAGCTGTTGTTAACGACAGAGCAACAGCGGTGCGCTAGCACGACTGCGGTGTGCATTGCGCGAAAAACATCAAAATCAATTGTGTTAGCGTATTTATCGATTGAGCATAGAATCGTAATAAAGCCTGAACTGATATCGTGCATTGTAACGAGCGAGAAGCGGATAATAAACTTGCCAGTAACCGCCGACAAACTCTACCTGCTCCTCAGTCCACTGAGTTTTTTTTCCCCTTGCGCTTGTAAATTGAAACAAAAAAATAGCGCCGTTGCCATTATCGCAGTGGCAATCGTTACCGGCAGCAGTTGTTCATGTTTATAAAATGTGCAAAGTTTAGTAGCAAGTGCGGATCACGTCCCTCAAGAGTAAACGAGAAACAGAACTGAAGTTAAACAATGACTTCAGGTGTTGACTATTACTTTAAAAGCAATGACGCCATCTGTCGGCGTGGCGCAGTCATTCTTTCGTCGGCACTCACGCGCGTCGGACGCAAGAATCATGTGCTCCGTAGGAGCGGCGTTCGCGGCACATACTAGCCGCGGTAACAGGATGAGCGAAGAGCAAGACGCAGGATATGAAGTAATTTTGCCATTGCTGCCCAAGGGACGCGTCGCGCAAAACACTACGTTTTTACACGGTGATGTGCGCGGCAGACCGTATCGAGTAAAAGATTTCCGAGACGCGCTCGGACCTACAGGACTGCTGCCGGAGCCTACCAGATAAATCAAGTGTGGGCAGTCACCATGAACAACGCGGACGCTACGAGACTCTTGCTGAACGTGAAGGAACTGAAAGTCAAGGGTCGACGCTGCATCATTGTAGACCCCCAGGATCAGCAGGTGCGGCTGCGTCTTCATTGGCTGCTGTATGGCGTCAACGATGAAGACGTTCGAACAGTGTTGGCGGCTTATGGGAAGGTCGTACAAGTAACGAGAGAGAATTGGCGTGTCCAAGGAGTCAGCGACAAGGGGTCAACCACGCGGACTGTGCTACTTAAGCTCAAGAGTGGCGTGAAAGTTGAAGATCTCCCGCATCAAATCAGGGTAGCTGGTGAACTGGCACTTGTGGTTGCACCGGGTCGGCCAATGCAGTGTCTGCGCTCCCAAGGTACCGGCCATGTTAGAAGAGAGTGTAAGGTACCCCGATGCTCGCGTTGTCGGCGGTTTGGCCACAGCGAAGACACGTGCATGCGCACGTACGCATCGGCTGTAGGATCAGCTGAAGGTGAAGACACAGCAGAGTTGGTGATAGACGTGACCGAGGCGGAAGACGCGGTGAAAGGCGCAGGCGACCTGGTGAACCCAGAAGCTTCAACAGGTACTGCCACACCGACTGGTGGTGATGAACCAACAGTACAAGCAGACATAGAATCTGGGGAGGTTACTCAAAAGCCAGCCGGCCAAACCGAAGAAGGCTTCAGAAGTACCCCATCGAAGGAGCCGGAGCCGGTGGAATTAACCGAACTTCCAGTGTCGTGCGAAAGTATCAGTGGTGGGGCGTCAAGCAAAAGACCCCGCGAGCAGTCTGCAGGACGGCGTGAGGCGTCCAGTGAAAAGCATGAACAGGGGCCACCTGCGAAGGCGACTTCGTTCAGACGCAGCAGCACAAGGCTGCGTCCCAACCCGACATTGGACAAACACTGGCCTCCTTTGCCCTCCAGTGGCACGGGTCCACCTGGAGGCTCCGAAGATGTCTAGCTCTATGCTAGACGCTGAAGGTAAGCATCATGCCCCGGGCTAACTTCTTCCTAGGTGTAGACATGGCTTTTGCACAGAAACTTAGAGTGGCAACGTTAAATGTTCGAGGTCTTGCCGCCAAGCGGAAACAGATCCAAGTCTACAGGCTGCTCGTGGATCATAATCTGGATATACTAGCTGTACAAGAAACAAAAGTAGACGGTGAGGGGGAGACCCGGGGCATGGTGGTGATGTTTACGGCGCGTTACTACGCAATTGTAAGTCAAGCAATTGGCACGTCTGCAGGCTGTGTTTTGTTCATTAAGAAGTTACCGGGTCTGGTAGTGCAAGATACCTTCTCTTGCCCGTCTGGTAGATTGGTTTCCTGTGATTTTGTATTCAATGAATTTCAGTGGCCAATAGTGTGTATTTATGCACCAACCATTTGCGAGAAGTGATCACTTTTTTCAAGTCTAAAGCAGCACTTCACTTTGGAAAGGAAATATGTATTACTTGGTGATTTTAACTGCGTCCTCAACGGGCGAGATCGAGCAAATGAACGCGCCATTTACGAGAAAATAGTAGGACGCTAGCGGACGTAAAACTGAATTCGAGTTAGAAGACGTGGGCAGCTGTATGGAGGGAACGCGGGATGTGCGTTTCACACATTTTCAAGGGAATAGCCATGCGCGCCTTGATCGCATTTACGTGTCGCTTGAATTATTAGCCCACTGTAAGACATATGCTGTCTACCCTATACACTTCAGTGATCATTGTTTAGTTAAATGTTATATGGGAGAGAAAACAAAAGGTGGAACTTTTTCATGGGAGCTGTGGAAGATGAATTCCACTTTGATCACTGACGAATATTTCTTAGGTCAGGTAATGAACTGTATCAATGAAATAAAAATGGACGATGAAGTTAAACTTGCAGAACAATGGGAAGAATTCGAGCAGCAAATAAAAATAAAAGCTATTGAACGTTCTTGCGCATCGAGTTACGAAAGGAAAAAGGCAGAAAAAGAACTCCGAAAGACTTTGGAAAGACTAATAGACTTGGAGTGCAAACAAGCGGGAGAGTATAAAATTGACATACGCAATATTAAGCAGAAACTTGCATTGCATGACGAGGAACGCTACCGCGGTGCACTCGTCCGTGCAAGGGCTGAAGCTTTAGCGGCGGGAGAGACGCCAACCAAAAGAGCGTTAGGGGTGGAGAAAA
The DNA here is from genome assembly GCF_013339725.1 of Rhipicephalus microplus. Lineage (NCBI taxonomy): Eukaryota > Metazoa > Arthropoda > Arachnida > Ixodida > Ixodidae > Rhipicephalus > Rhipicephalus microplus. The sequence goes on along the minus strand of NW_023611507.1, from coordinate 18,569 downwards.
CGAACGCTCGACGGAATCATATCAAAAGAATAGAGAAGGATGGTCACGAAGTAACTGATACGGACAGCATTTTATCCGTATTTTCAAGTCATTTTGAAAACCTTTTTGCGTGTAGACAGGTAAACCTAGAAAGATTTAAAGAAGAATATTTAGAACGCATGCCGAAAGTGAGTGAGGAAATGAAAAACGCTTTGGAATTATCAATATCTGCATCTGAAGTGGAACGGGCGATTGATAAATTAAATCCCGGAAATTCTCCAGGACCAGATGGTCTTTGTGCTAAATGGTACAAAGGTTTTAAAAGTGAACTGTCTCCTATACTTGCAGGCGTTTTTAATGAGGCATATGAGGAAAAGAAATTACCACCATCCTTTGGTGAATCACGTACCGTTCTCATTCCGAAAACAGACGAGGCTGAAAAGCTCAGGCACGTCACAGCGTACATGCCAATCGCACTGACTTACGTAGACTACAAAATATTAATGAAAATTTTGGCGGCTAGACTTCAGTCAGTAATGAAAGATATTGTCAGTCCACACCAAACGTGTGGAATCAAAAGTCGGTCCATAGTTACAAACGTTCATAAAATGCGATCCGTGTTCGAATGTGTTGACACCAGTCAAGTTCGTGTGGCCATACTCCAGCTCGATCTAGAGGAAGCGTTTTATTGCGTTGCCCACGCTCTTTTGTTTGCAGTATTGAAGCACATTAATGTTAGTAAGATAATTATTGACGGACTAGCCATGGCATATCAGAATGGTAGTACGAGACTAATTATCAATAAGACACTGGACACCCCCGTTAGAATTGAGCGCTCAGTGCGTCAAGGTTGCCCTGTTAGTCCACTGTTGTTTTGCATCTATATTGAAACTTTATGTCGGTCGATATTGCAGAATGACATCATTAATGGGTTTAGAGTACAATCTTTGAGGTCAAAGTACTCGCATACGCTGATGAAGTTGCGCTTTGTAGCACTTCCTAAGTCGGTATTGAAGAATCAAACAGAGTTTCTAAATCTTTCGCCGAAGTTACAGGAAGCCACATAAACTGGGGTAAATGCCTCGGCTTCTGGCATGGATATTGGCCTTCAACACCAGAATTTTTTGCAGCCATTAAATGGAAAAGAACGCCAGTTGAATATCTCGGAGTACCGCTCGAGTCATCCAAAAGTACTGACATATATTGGACGCAGCAAACGAAAGAAATTAAAGAGAAAGCAAATAGGTGGAATGCAACATATCTGTCCATGTTTGCTAGGGCTACTGCATGCAACTGGTTTTTTGTGTCTAAGCTGTGGTATGTGATGCAAGTGCTGTACTGTTCCCGGGTCAATGTGCAAAAATTACATCGCGTGTTTGCAATCTTTGTGTGGGGGTCTAACTGGGAAAGGTGCAGTCGCACAAGTTTGTTTAGACGGGTGAAGTGTGGAGGCCTTGGGCTAGGACATCTGTTTATCAAGCAGTTAGTAAATAGGTTTTTCTTTTTTCGTGAGACAAGAGATCCTTTCCTACTAACAGTGTGTCAAACAAGACTAAGTAGGCTGTTGCCCGAGTTTGTTGTGAGCACCCATGTTACCACAGGGGCTGTGCAAGGATACATGAAAGAAGTAGTGGCCAGCGTGCGGTTTTTGTGTGTTCGTTTTTCAACTGACTACCTGTGGTCTGTTGGAAAGAAAAACTGTACAAAGATTTATGTGACATGATGCTCCCCATTCCACTGTACAGAGCGCTATATACAGCACGCAAGGGTCAGAACGTACTTAAACGAATTTAAAAAATGCCAGCAGCTCCAAGTGCGAAAACGTTCTTTTTCAAATTACACACTGGAATACTTCCTGTAAGAACCTTCCTAGAGGACCGTGGGTTTTATATGCCTTGGGGATCTCACTGTCTAATCTGTAAGAAATCAAAAACTATCGACCATGTTTTCCTGCACTGTTGGGAAGGAGTTTATTTTTGGGACGTATTACAAAGGACAATCAAAAAAGAGTTCCCGTTAGACTCTCATGGGATCAGGTATTTGGTAATAGAGAATGAGGATGAATTACCTTTCGATTTTATCATGATGACCAGCCTTGAAGAGTATATGGCGCTCTAGAATGGCTGGATTTCATTGTGACCCAGACAGAAGACCAGCAAGAGAGTATTTTAAAGAAAGCATATCAAGATTACTTGAGGTAGTAAGAACAGACGAATGTGTACCTTTATGGGTAGAAAGGGTAGAAGCCCTACTGACCATGAAGGAATTCTAGGACGTGATGTGTTAGAGTTATGCTTGACGGGCTTAGTTATTTTTAAGTTTTTTGTATTGTTCGTAGTGAATTGTAATATATCTTAGCAACCCGTTTGTGAAGTTTACCGGAAATAAAAAAAAAATCGGCGTGGCGCAGTGGTTAGTGTGCTCAGTTTGAAATTCGGAGGTGGCAGGTTCGATCCCACGCTTGTGCATCTTTTTTTATGGGTGCTTGCTACATTCTTTTTTATACAATAATCTTCATAATTTCTTTAGCGGCAGCTCGTCACGGTGGTTGTGACGCTGCTTCGCGCTCCACCAATGCCGGCTGGAGCGCGCCATCCACCATCCGCTCCACCATACGCCACCATAAACGATGTGCTACCAACATTTCCACCATCATAATCCACCAAAATGGTGGTTGGTGGAATCCACCATTCCTATGGTGGACATTTTTCAATAGGGTACTGAACTAAGATTTCATAAACATGCCGCGTCACTAGTTAAAAATGTTGCATTCGGAACCAATTCTAATCATCAAGACAAGTACGTATTTACCGCCTCACGTCAAACGTTCTTTGTATTATGCCCACATTCACAATTATATTTCGTTTTTTGTGTCATCTTGGCCAACACTTACTTCACGGAGTTGAAACGGTTCGAGTGAGCACAGAATGAAGTGGTTACATTGATGACTTTTAGCCATTTTACCCCTTCGGTAATAAATTGTTTTCAGGACTTAAACTACAATGAGAAAGACAAATATTTTGCCATCGTCTGACCACAATTGCCTATAGACTCATTACGCATGTCATTGCCATTGCATGCATAAACCACCATCAGTTTAGTAATAGCTATACCGCCTGGTTTTTCCTATGCAAAAATCTTCTTTTACTTCTTCTTTTATAGAGATTTGGAATTCATTGCCCTTCGAAATAAAATCATCGCAAAACGTTCACATTTTCACCTAGCATAGCAAAATATATTTTGTGCATGAATTTTTCAACTCATCTGAGCTGTAAAATAACAATAATTGCTCCAACAGTTCTGTGTCAGTTTCGTATCTTCATTTGCTTTTGTAGAACTGATGCCATGGATACTAAAACTAGTTCCATTTGTCATGTAGAGTTGATTATTCTTGCTTCTTGTTGCCGTGTTATCATGTGCTATAGAATATTTATGTGTAATTTTTCTAATAGTATTACCGTCTCGTTATATGCGTTGATTGCATTGTTATTGATAACTAAGCTCGTTATTCATTGCTCATAAATTCGCATAATTTGCTGTAATATTTGTATTCACTGCGCTTATGCCGTTGTAGGAGGTCCCTCTGTAGGTTTCTCTCGAAAACTATGGGACTTTCTGTTGTACTTTCTAACCATGTAACGGAACTGAATTATGTAATAAACATGATTTATGCGAAGTATCTTCCTTACACCTTAGTTCTTAAAAGCACGTGAACAGTAAGCGCTAACGCCTATCAGGATTCTGCGCTTCTCGACTAGACGCTGTTATCGCCGCTTGAGGAGTTGTCAACGCACAAATTTAAGGGTGATTGCTTGATTGTTCGCGATATTCATGCAAGATCAGGAAGAACGGACGAGCGGTGGTATGGCAAAGCAGTGTTTGACGCATACCACTTTTGATTTTTCGCGTATAAGCACCAATCCAGAGCATGTACGCTATAGGCATGACGGGAACTACTGGCTGCGTCCCAGAATTATGCAAGAAAGACAAGAAATATCAGGATAGAGTATTGCACTCGTTGTTTTTTATTTTCGAAGCCTGGTGAGTGGCCCTTTAAAAGCGCAGGGACAATCACAATAACGCAATGGGCATTTAAACACCGACGCACGTCCACTGGACAACCTTTCCTGTTGTCTCGGTGATCCACTGGTCGTCCGCAAATCGCCGATTGACGCGCAGCGGACACCCGCGGGACTCTAAGGCGCATACTAGTGGGCGATCCAGCGGGAGTCCAGCGGGTGTCCAGGGCGGACTATGCGGATGTTCAACGAACATATATGCCACCTTATTGTATTATTGTTTTTGTAACCTAATGTCCAATAAATAAGCACTGGGTAACTCACAGATCATCAGTGGGCACCTAGTCGACCATTCATTTTTATTTTAACGCTTAATTGGTGCAGCTGGTATTATATGATAGAGAAGGTTCAGTGCGAAGAAATGAACAAACAACACACAAATGGTAATTGTCTTGTTTCCTTCACTTTTATGCGGTAACGAGACATGACAAACACCATTTGTGTTTTATTTGTTCCCGTGTTTGTTTTTGCACATCACCTCTTCTATCTATATGACCAGCTGCACCAATGAAGCATTGTAAATAAAACGAACGTCCAACTATGTGTCCAATAATGGTAGGTGATTCACCCAATGGATATCAGGTGGAGTTCGCACACCACTTCCTATGAGAACCTGCGAACTATAGGGAGACTTTCATCGTTCCGCATGTTTTCACATTTACAAATTCATGCAAAAGAACATGTTTCTATGCATTATAAACTGCTATATTGCAACTGCCATTAACTGAAAAGCTTCATGACTTAGGCCATCACAATTCCCCGTGGCAACATGAGGACTCAAACTGTATGTCTTCAAGATGTAACGATTTCGCCACCAATCTCCTGTCTCCTCATAGCATCCGCCATGTATGTGTCCCATCTGTTACCGTTCTGTATGTATTATATGTAAATGTCTGGTATGTCTTCCAGCTATCATGATTTTGCTACCATGTTAATGTCTATTCAATTGTGCGTATTGTACGTGTCCTATAAGTAGCCCACCTTTATGCAGACCAGAAATTAGACCAGTTGATAGCCTGTGTGGTGCTGCATAATGGAGGCTGTTATAAGAGGAATGTATATCAACAAGCTTGTGAAACTTCAATTTTTTTATTTATTTCCATTTACACTGTAGAGTTTAGAGCATTTTACAGGCATATTTGAACAGGTAACGTACATCAGTTGATGGTTGAAGACAAATAAGATTGACAGATCAGACTTAGCCCAATGAAGCTTCAACATAGTGACCCGTGTCTACATGTGGACAAAAACGATGATGGGGGGATCTAGCGGACACCAGGTAGTGGGCCTCTGGCTTCGACGCGAGAACGAAGAAGAAGATCTTGCGGCTCAGCTGTTGAGAACACGCTGCTTTCTTTTAGAAATACCTTTGCGTGGCATTGGTATGGACCTATCTCTGCCTGTCTTTTTGTCTTTTGGAGCTTCCATTTCTGGTTTCTGTAATGGCACAGTATTCGCGGCCGTCCGGGACTATATTGATGAAACTAATAGGTTGACTAGTTAACCAGTTTCCTTATCTTAACATGTCCACATAATTATATACGTATAAAATCAGATTATTGGTCTATTCTAAGAATAAATTTGTTTATGTAAATATTTGTATGCATTACATTAAGCACCACACTTGCCTATAGGCTATCGGTAATCTTTCTGTTATACCTCCATCATTCTAAATCTGAACAGTAAACTTTAAAGCCACTCGATTCTTGGCCAATCCCCCAGAGTAGGGTATGCGCCACTAACAATAGGAGAACAACAACAACAACAACAACGCTGCTTTCGCTGCCCTCAAGGCGTACTTGTGCTTTGTTCGCGTTGTACTGCGACACTGGTGCAGGTGCTAGCCCGCGACCCCGCCTGATGCTCCACAATCCCACGGGGAGTCGTTCATCCAGCTCAGAAGCACTTGTCGACACTTCCGTGCATCGCTTCAGTCGTCGCTTGCGAGGCCTCCTTCCAGAGTTGCATCCTCTCACAGGAATACTCTACAAGGCACCGCTAACATCTACCAATGGCCACCGCCAGTCCACAACAGTTACTACGAGACAGTATTTTGCCAACCCTATCTCAGGTAGCCCTTTTTCACCGCTGGTACTTGATCGCTTTGGTGGTGCAGCGCATGAAGACGTCGAAGATTGGCTTGATCACTATGAACGTGTCGCTAACACCAACCAGTGGTCCCTTGAACAAAGGCTTTCCCGCGCCTATTTTTATCTCGACGACAGCGCTAGAACTTGGTACGAGAACAGAGAAGGCAATTTGTCAACATGGAGTGACTTTAAAAAAGGGATGATTGACAAATTGCCGATGTCGACCGGCGCGAACGTGCGCAGCATTTACTCGAGACTACGGGTTCAGAAACCCAATGAAACGGTCGCAATGTTCGCTGAGGACATGGCCCGTCTCTTCCGTAAAGCTGACCCGCATATGACCGACGACAAAAAGTTTGCGCTACCTCATGCGCAGCGTTACAGAGCAATTGTTTCGCCGGACTTTTGCGGAACCCGCCAAGCACCATGACAGGACTTCATCAAAGAAGCTACGGCTATCCGAACGGGCGCTTCACCTACGATGCCGACCAATACGATCGCTGGTCCAGCAGTGCCCAAATACAATTCGCCGCTACGACATCTGACAATCAAATCTCGTTGCGCGATATTATAGGAGAGATTGTTCACGAAGAGCTGCTGAAGCTGCGGAATCTGGTCACGGAACCACCCACGGCGTCTGTCGCTGAAGTCGTCCGCAATAAAATACGCCAAGCTTTTTCAACAGCTCATCATACTGAACGATCAGCGACCTATGAGCTACGCAGCCACGCTTTCGCCGCCCAACGCCCGTTGCGCCGTCGTACCGCCAGCCATCGGCAGCCGATTTCTGGTCTGCCACCCTAAGAACAGACACCGCGGCACCCTGCGTCGTACCGCCGTACAAAATGCCGCCGTACCAAGAGCCGTCTTCCCAACGAGACACGGCATTTGCCACATTACGAGCCGTTTGTGGCATCCACAGCCACGTAAAACAGACGCCTGGGCGCACTATAGATAGGCGTCCGCTTTGGTTTTACCTGCGGAGGTGTGGGCCACATTTCCCGCCATTGCTGGCACCCGCGTAGATATGTTTCGACCTCTTCGGCAATGGTCTGACGAATCGACGCGCCAACGACGGCTACGCACCACGCCGGGACGCTCATTCCACAGGACCCCCCCTTGTCTCAGTCCCATTTTGACAACCGCCGTGTCAATATATGACGACAGTGTGCCTGATTACCAGCCAGGTTTGGGACGGTCGAACACGCTCTCCGTCTCCGGCATATTCGCCTTCGTCGTGCCACCGAACTACAGCCGACGTCAACGGAAGAAGGTCACCAAGTCCACGCTGGGGAAAACTGAGGCGGCGACCACCGGTGGTGAGGTTGCAGGCCGTCAAGGCGACCGAAAAAAAGCCCCGTTACTGTACCACAGGACGCCGTAAAGCCGAGAAGTTGTAACACCGACGAAAATGTGACCACAGATCTTACCGTTTCGGTTGACGGACAGCAAGTAACAGCCTTAGTTGACACCGGCGCCGACTTTTCTATCATAAGTGAAAACTTTGCCGTACATCTCAAAAAAGTGAAGACTACGTGGACGGGACCTCATCTGAGGACAGCAGGCGGCCAGCTGTTGATGCCTGTCAGAAGGTGTACAGCAAGACTCGACATCAGTGGCTCCTCTTTCGTGGCGACGTTCGTCATCCTCACCTCTTGTTGCAAGTACTTGATCATAGGGATGGACTTAAAGGCTACGAAGCGTTTGATGGCGAAGGCATTGCTGACCAAATTGGCTCGCTGCTATTTAGTCATGGCATTTCGGTCGCACGAGGTATCGTCCGTCTCACTGTTGGACGCACGAATTTACTTCTGACGAACTTTAGTGCTGAGCGCCGGCACCTTCCGAAGGGCACAGCTATCGCATCGTACGACAATATTGTAGAAATGCGAGGCAGTTTATGTTGGTCGGTATTGGACGAAGCGTCTAATCAAGAACCAGAACCTGCTCGCGATGTTGCACCACTCTGTCAAGGACGAGCGGAAAGAGACTTCTTGAGCTGCTCTAGCCGACTTCCGTGACTCCTTTCAACGACATCACGAGTTGGTCGAACACCTTGACTAAAGCACCGAATATCCACTGAGGACACGGGAGACCTATTCACCAGAACCCCTTATCGTGTAGCTTCAAAAGAACGCGACGCCATACAAAACAAGTCGCGAAAATGCTTGCAGATGACGTCCATTCAACCGTCACAGAGCCCATGGGCATCGCCTGTAGTGCTAGTAAAGAAAAAGGACGGCACCTGCGTCTTTGCGTGGACTACAGGAAGCTGAATCGGGTGACGAAGAAACGACTGTGTACCCTATCCCACGTATTGATGACTCCCTTGACAGACTCGGCACGCTCGCTACTTCTCTTCCAGGGACTTGAGGAGGGGATACTGGCAGATCAAGGTTAGACCCAAGAAGACCGAGAGAAAACCGCTTTTGTGACGCCAGATGGTTATACGAATTCCAAGTCTCGCCTTTCGGTTTGTGCTCTGCGCCCGCGACTTTTCAAAGGCTTATGGACACGGTACTTTTGGGATTAAAGTGGAAGACGTGCCTAGTCTATCTGGACGACGTTATAGTGCTTTTGACCACTTTTGACGAGCATCTCAAAAGGCTGGAAGTTGTTTTACGTGCCGTACGGTTCGCGGGCCTAACAATGAATCCAAAAAATGCCATTTCTGTATTCACGAACTTCTGTTTCTCGGTCACGTCGTCAGCAACGCAGGCGTCCGGCCCGATCCTGGAAGGCTGTCCTGGAAGGCTGTCAGACGCTTCCTAGGCCTTCGTGCCTATTATCACCGGTTTATCGCAGACTTCGCCCGCATCGCGTCGCCACTAACTCGTCTCACAAGAGACCATGTTGCCTTTGAGTGGAAAGAAGAACAGGAGGCTGCCTTTAATGACCTGCGTCAACGTCTTCAAACGCACCCTGTGCTTGCCCACTTCGACGAAGAAGCCCCGACGACGCTTCACACAGATCATTTAGGTCTTGGGGCTGTGCTTGTGCAACGGCAAGACGACACAGACAAGAGTGATCGCCTACGCAAGCCGAACGCTAACACGCGCAGAGGCTAACTATTCAACAACAGAGAAAGAATGCTCGCCGTAGTATGGGCCAGTACTGAAATTTCGCCCCGTACTTTGGTAATCTTGGGCCGGCACTTCAAAGTTATTAGTGCCACATCACATCCCTATGCTGGTTAACTAATCTAACAATGATGCTCCCACCCGCCGATTAGCGGCGTTGGCGTCCTGAAACTGCCAGAGTCCTTGGACATAGACTGGGGTCGTTGGCAAAAGGTCAGGCAAGCGACATATGACGCTGACTGGTCTGTCCCCGTTCACGCCATTCGAGTCGGCAACACCTACCTGAGGAGGAGGAAACGGCATTTTCTCGGTGTCTCGACATACCCCATCGCGCAGCCCCAACGTGACTGACACTGATTTGCTTGGCTTGATCACTACTTGAGATGCAGATCTATCAGAAGGCGCCAAGAGTTTTCGCAAGAGAGTTGTCATCGTTTCGTTTGCGTAGTGGAGTACCCTACAAAAGAAACTTTTCGTCGATAGGATCCGCCTATCTGCTCGTCATACCAGCAGCCCTTCATACCGAAGTACTCAAAGCATGCCACAACGAGGTGACCTCTGGCCATTTGGTTACATGAGAACGTTAGCCAGAGTACAGCAAAGGTATTGCTGGCCGAGACTAACCACAGCCGTGAAGCACCACGTTCGTACCTGTCTCGACTGCCAGCGACGCAAGTCACCACCGACTAAGCCAGCTGGCCTCCTGCAACCCGTGCAGGTCCCGACAGCTCCATTCTACCAGATAGGCATGGACATTTTGGGCCCACTTCCTATTTCTACTGCAGGGAACCGCTGTGTTATCGTCGCGACGGATTATCTGACCTGTTATGCCGAGACAAAGGCTATCCAGAGAGGTACAGCAGCGGAGGTGGCAAGATTTTTCATCGAAAATATTGTACTAAGGCATGGTGCACCAACCGTCGTGATCACAGACAGAGGAACCGCATTTACGGCAGCTCTTTTGGATCACGTCCTGATGCTCAGTGGAACAACACATCGTAAGACCACTGCCTACCACCCACAAACAAACGGGCTGACGGAGCGTCTGAACAAAACCATCGAAGACATGCTTTCGATGTACGTAGATATTGAGCACAAAAATTGGGTTGAAATCTTGTCATTCATAACGTTTGCGCAATACACGGCCAAGCAAGAAACAATCCGCATGACCCCGTTCAGCCTCGTTCATGGACGAGAAGTAAACTATGTTAGATGCGATGCTACCGCACGAAAGTGATGACATCGACCAGACGCCAACCCGTTTACGAACCGCGGAAGAAAGCTAGACAAATGGCACGTTTACGGATCCGCAACAGCAAGAGTACGATGGCAGGCCGCTACAATGCTCACCGCAGAGCAGTTGTCTATCAAACTGGCGGAGCAAGTATGGATTTGACACCCGTACGGAAACGAGGACTATCAGAAAAGCTCTTAAGAAGATACTTTGGGCCATACCAAGTGCTGCGACAACTGAGTGATGTCACTTACGAAATCGTTCCCGACAATTTGTGTAGTACCAACCGTCGCCAGCACCACCCTGAACTCGTTCACGTAGTGCGCATGAAGCCCTACGTCAGCGAGTGATTGCGTGAGACTTATCTTTTAACAAAAACTGCATTATTGACTTCGCATCGGGTCAATGCTCTTTGAGGGGAGGCAAATGACGCGTGTCTACAAGTGGACAAAAACGATGATGGGGCGATTTAGCGGACAGCAGGTAGTGGGCCTCTGGCTTGACGCGAGAACGAAGAAGCAGAACTTGCGGCTCAGCTGTTGAGAACACGCTGCTTTCGCTGCCTCAAGGCGTACTTGTGCTTTTTGGGCGTTGTACTGCGACAATATTGTCACGGGGTCGTGACGTGGCCAAAGACAGAAAACTTCGTGTTGGGATTTAACTGTTTATTTGGGCGAACCTGTGCCCGGTAAAGGGAAAGTCTAATTACAGCAGCAGTCTTGCACAGATAGCAGTCTCGGACTGATAGCGGCGAACGCAGCGTCGGCCTTCGATCAACAACTGACAAGCGGCGAAGCGCGTCGGCATTTATACCCTTGCCGTCGAATGTTCTAGCGTTATCGCTGGCGGTGGCGTAGGTTCCTGGACAATCTTTTCCTGATGTCTCGGTCATCCACTGGTCGTCCGCAAATCGCCGATCGACGTGCAGCGGACATCCGCTGGACTCTAAGGCGCACACTAATGGGCAATCCAGCGGGAGTCCAGCGGGTGTCCAGGGTGAATATGCGGATGTTCAACGAACATATATGCCACATTATTGTATTATTGTTTTTGTAACTTAATCTCCAATAAATAAGCATTGGGTAAGTCACAGATCATTAGTGGGCTCCTAGTCAACCATTCATATTTATTTTAACGCTTAATTGGTGCAGCTGGTAATATATGATAGAAAGGTTCGGTGCAAAAAAATGAACAAACAACACACAAATGATATTTGTCTTGTCTCCTTCACTTTTATGCGGTAACGGGACATGACAAACACCATTTGTGTTTTATTTGTTCCCTGTTTGTTTTTGCACAACACCTCTTCTATCTATATGACCAGCTGCACCAATGAAGCATTGTAAATAAAATGAACGTCCAACTATGTGTCCAATAATGGTAGGTGATTCACCCAATAGATATCAGGTGGAGTTCGCACACCACTTCCTATGAGAACCTGCGAACTATAGTGAGAATTGCATCATTCCGCACGTTTTCACATTTACATATTCATGCAAAAGAACATGTTCTATGCATTGAAAACTGCTATATTGCAACTGCCATTAACTGAAAAGCGTCATGACTTATGCCATCACATTTCCCCGTGGCAACGTGAGGACTCAAACTGTATGTTTTCAAGATGTAACGATTTCGCCACCGATTTCCTGTCTCCTCATGGCATCCGCCATGTATGTGTCCCATCTATTACCGCTCTGTATGTATTATATGTAAACGTCTGGTATGTCTTCCAGCTGTCATAATTTTGCTACCATGTTAATGTCTACTCAAGTGTGTGTATTGTACGTGTCATATAAGTAGCCTACCTTTATGCAGACAAGAAATTAGACCAGATGATAGTCTGTGTGGTGCTGCGTAATGGAGGCTGTTATAAGAGGAATGTATATCAACAAGCATGTGAAACTGCAATTTTTTATTTATTTCCATTTACACTGTAGAGTTTAGAGCATTTTACAGGCAACATTTGAACAGGTAACGTACATCAGCTGATGGTTGAAGACAAATAAGATTGACAGATCTAGCCTCAGCTCAATGAAGCTTCAACATATCATTGTCACTGTAAAAGTTTTTACTTTTTCAGAATTTTTCTAGGTAATTGAGAGTACATTTATTTCTCAAAAACACAAACAAATGTTTTACGTAGAAAACTCATCACAACAGTAACTTCTGACCAGAAGGCTTTTTTCAAGGCACTCGAAACACTATGGAGAGTATACCTAAATAAGCTTTGCACACACAAATTAGCCATCTGTTGTATAATAATACGTAAAGTAAATAAAAGTGACTTGTGCTTTAGAGGCTAATAACTAATGTATGCAGTCTTACAGAGTATAAAAGACAGAAAAATCATAATGTCAGAACCAACTCACGTGGTAATAAAGAAATATTGCAATAATTAGGCATGTGATATCATAGTAAATAACGAATGTGACTAACGCCATCAGTGCACTAGCAGAGATACCTGGTAGGCACCAAACTGCAGTACTTAGCATCCATCATTGAAAACAACACAACAGCTCTAACCAGCAGCACACTAAATGTAACCATTGACTGCTTAAGTGAAGGCGCGGAATCGAACCCCGGCTGTGATAGCAGCAATATTCATCGAAAAAGATAGGCTTGAGTTAGACATCGGTGCACTTCCTAGGCGGTCAAAATTTCTGAAGTCTTTCAGTAAGGCATTCCTGATAATCACATATTGTAATTTTGAACACGTTAAACCCAGCAATTAGAATTCCTAATAGATATTACGCAAAATGAGGCAAGCAAATATCATGTAGTTTAAAAATGTCACCATAACCCTGTTATACTATGGACTTAAGTTACAATATTCCGGAATACCTTCTGTCAGTTACCATTAACGATGTCAAACATGGTTAAGTATCACTAACATACCAAACATGGTTATGTATTGGTAAAGTTAGGTATTATTAGGTATGACTGTAGGCAATCACTTGATTTCCAAGTCATACAACGAAGTGATGTTACAAAAACATACTAAAATAAAATATTTAGTCCAACTTCAGAATGAAAATAAAATCTTTATCTACTACAGCCTTATCACAATGCAAAAAGTTCAATTTTAAAATTGACTAATTGTACATGACACAAAAGTTGAAAAATGACACATAAGTCTTGAGAACACCTTACTAACTAGACCTTTATATATATATATATATATATATATATATATATATATATATATATATATTATATATATATGCTGTAAAAAACTTAAGAAGCACCGTTGACACATTCAGAGATTGTGGTTTGTACTTGCATTAAAATTCAACTCTGCGAATATAACACCGCCTTTTTAGATCAGTTATGTGTCCAGGGGGACACTAAGTAAAGCATTGATGCTGTCAGCGGCCTAATTAACACATAAAAACAAAATTTTCGTGGCTACACTAAGTGGGTATGTTTGCATAGAAAAGTTTGTGGCAGTTGTGTTTATACACAATGCACTTGAATAAATTCTTCGAGCATGTCTATGTTCTGAGATTTCCCGCTCCAAAGTTCCGTTGTGATTTTCATGATTACACATGCAAGGCAGTGAGGATAAGCAATTTATAACTCCCTGATGGGACGAGCAGTCACTGCTAGCTATCACCAGCTGGTAGTAAAAGGGTAACCATTATGATGTTTGCCTATGGCTTCAACCCATGGTCAGATTATATGTGGCCCATCAAGGAGTAGTAGCTGTGCGCTAGTGCTCACTGCCCTGCATGCATAATGATGCAAGCCGCCTCTAAACTTACTTGCAGGATATCTAAGCACAGGCTGCAAATTTTCTAGATCTATGCAGAAATGTGACTAGCTCAAAATTTTAGTACATGCAAGGGGGCCTGCTGCAGTTTTTAATAAGTTCAATATTGCATCTTATTCAACGGCACGGCTCCCAGTAATAAATATTGTCACATTGTGCCCCCTGAACACATAGCTATCTGCAAAGGTGGCTTTTACACACATAACTTACAGCACTAACTTTTTTAAAGAAAAACAAAGGGCTTGATTTTGAACATCCTGAATATGCGAGCTACTTGAATAAAGCAACCAGGCGGCTCAGTGAAGTTCCCTTTTCATAGGAAACAGAAGCCATGCGCAGCTGTTGTACATCTGCAGCCAACGTTTCGACGAACTACCACTGATTACAGGCGTGTCCGGAATTCTTTCACATTCCGTTTGCACAAGGTGCTTGCACAGGCTGCGATTGGAACACGGAAAAAAACATTTTAGTCATAGCAAAACTGAATTTTTCCGTTATTTCAAAATGATTTGGAACAATGTGTCCTTAAACTAGCAGGATGTACACAAAGCAGAGATGTTACAAGATAAACTTTCTTGCTGTTCTTGGCGAACACAGTTGGAACCTTATGAAATGATATGCAATTTCCACATCACAGATGTGTCAAAACCATGCCTGTTGCGCTCGTGCATAGTGCATTGACATGCAAATTCAATGACACCACAACACACACATGATCGTATGCAATTTCATCAAGTATCCATCCCAGGTAACATATATAATTAAATTATGAATTTGATTTCAAATGCAACTAATGTAGCTTTCTACAGGCTGCTCAGATTTGAACAATTATATCTCTAATGTCAGATAATATTGTCACTGAAATATATTGTTTGCTGCTAAACCAAGGCCATTAGTTTCATTGATTCTTGATGGCTCAAAATGCAGTACGCCTCACTTGAGAATCACAGGCTCTCTATTGAAAAAACAAAAAAGTACGCTGAAATACGTTTAGCAAGCTTTCAACCCCTAACGTTCGGCGAGGTTCATACAGTATTTATTCAACCAAAACAAAATCACGAAATCCAAACATAGTGTGAACAAGCAGAGTAAACTCTGTTGGGCTCGAACGCTTGCACTAATGGCCGAATTTGTTCTCGCACAGTACGGTATAGCGATTCGGTTGCATTTAGCCATGAAAAAATTCTTCGAAGATACAGTTCACGTTTAACGAATAGCTTAAAATGCACGGGTTGTGGCCACATCAGGTAATCTATGTTGCAGGTGTATACCGCAATTTCTAATTTTACTAAACGAGCTGCATGAACACCTAAGCCTAAGGCAACCATAGCGAGCCCTACCTAAAACGATGCAGCACGCTGCGCACGAACGCAACACGCTGCACGCGAACGCAACACGCTGCACACAAAAATGCACCAACTCAAGTATCACGGTAGTATATAAAGACGCGTGCCGGCACGGATGCACACACCAGCACACATTCGGCCGCTCGCAAGGAAATAAATTGACTGATAGTAGTCATTACGGATAAGAATACTGTAGCTGTTCAAAATAAAACGTACAGCGTATCAAATTGCCGTAGACACGTTCACTTCAATAGCGCACAACAAACATGACGGGCTTACGTGCCCTACTCATGATCAACGCTTACAGCTAACAAACGCCCCAGAATTATTAAACAAAATAGTAGGTCACTCGCAAGCAGGGCCCCCCTCCAACACCACTGCTGACAGAGCAGGCGCCATCCCAACTCAGCTGAAATCTGCCTCCGAATTCCCTCTGCGTGGGCATGCGATCGCTGCTTCACACTCCATACAAAAGAAAAACTCGTCCATGCTTAAGTTCGCAAAACATTGCCTTTACCGTGATTAAATCATACGGATAAACGGGCTCGCCGCGAACACAAAAGCTCACTTATCATGCACATGGTACGAAAAACGTGGCGAATACAGTGGTAACAAAGCGCCGACAGCAGCAATGTGGTACATTCCTGGCGAGAGCTCCACGATACGAAGCCACACGCCCTCGCTTGAGTGTAGCGCATCTTCGTAATCAGCAGCACCTGCAGAACACAAAACACGAACACAGTACGCAAGCACACTTCACACACGAGAGAAATCGACTTAAACGCAACCCTTCAAGAGGTGGTCGTTGGTCGAGCAGTGGGTAACACGTCCAAACAAGTAAACTGGTTACAGCCGTGCAGACGCACACCACATGTGCGCATCTCAATTTCTTAATTCTGACTAAAAAGTTTTGTTATGACATTGAAATATGTAAAATATATGTACATGTAAACTACATAAATAGGTAAATTGTATAATAATGTCATTTTTAAAACAGAAAGGAACGTGTAACATTAAACGTGAAAAATTTGAAACTTTCGTTGAAGGTACACAATAAACGAGATTCGGAACAAACAAATGAACAACAGCGGCAATAGTCACCACAAAAAGTTCATATATTGTAAAAGAAATATATACAATTGTTGATATACACGCGAGAATGTATTGCGACTGATATGGCGTTATATCAAACAGATACCGAATACAGAGTATACGACGCTGGACGCGGTGTGTGTGGGTACATTTATATATATATATATATATATATATATATATATATATATATATATATATATATATGTCACCAGAAGAGCATATGCCCTGACGGACGCCCTAACGCCCTGACCTATGCCCTGACGAAGGCCGTTCCCCGGCCGTAACGTTAGCAATAAAGCATCGTTATTCGTTTGCTCGTTCGCTTCTTCTGGTGACTTATAACTCGACCGGAATCCAGAAAGACTTTCAAGAAATATATATATAAATATATATATATATTTATATATATATATATATATATATATATATATATATATATATATTATATATATATATATATATATATATATATAAATATATATACATGTCCTCCTCGTTATGTCTCGGGGGCGTCTGCTGGAGAAAGCCAAACGAATTTAAAAATTTAATCCGACATTAGTATCCTTCGGATGTCCCATGGAACATCTGCTTCGGACGTGGACGTTCGGACTTTATTTGGATGTCCAAGGGAGCTTCAGTGCCCATTGGGAAGAACATATCTACCATTGCATTTCATCAAGGCCATGTTCGGGGGACAACTACGACCCAGTCTAGGCCTAATTGTCCAAACTGACATTTCTATTTCTTAATTTCTTAAACGTAATGAAGTGGTAGTAAGATATATTGCATTCCTCAGAATGTCACACACATGACCAATCCTTTCAATAATGTCTGGCACATTATACTTGTTATCTGAGGCTCACTGAATAGCCCGCACGTTATCCTCTATTAAACGTATAATTGGGATGGAGGAGGATAAGATACATGTGATCTCAGCATAAAATGTCTTGGAAACAAGAGAAATGCCGCTTGCTGAAAGCAGTCGAATCAATAAAATGCACCACGTTGAAGCAGGGATATCACCCTGGCGTTTTCAACTATTTTCTAGGGATATTTTTGGCACGATCATAATACGAGAGTAAAAGTTATAGAATACATTGAGAACAGCGTCGACCGAGAGCGTGCTATTCGGAATTATCAATGCGATTTTGGAGAGTGTTTATGTAGAGGTACACAAAAAAACTTTCGTTATTCCTAAATGAAGTGGTGCAGTTATTGTCACTCATAATGCTTCATGAATTTTCAGCGAGCCTTACGGCGTAAAATTCAGTTCCAATAATTACTTCCCAAAATTTCTTGCAGTTCTTCGCAGTTTTCCACCTCGTAGTGAAAAAAAAGTTGGTTTGGTCTTTCAAGCAGTAAAAAGCCACTTTTTCTCCCGAATAATACTTTTCACATGCGTGCAACTCTATCGCTCTTGCTCCTGAATTTCCTTCCACACCTTCTGCCGAATCTTTACCATACATAACTATGGTAAGTATTACTCTCTTTCTCTCTCAACTGCTTCCCTGTAAAGCTTTCCGTAACCTTCTAATCATCTTGACATCCGATGGCGGTTTTCGCGACGAAGACCTGAGTTTTTACTGCACAATAATAAGTCATTTGGTTTTCACTCGCAACACGACATACTGAAGCATACTCGACATATTCCGGGGAAGTGGCCAGAAAGCTCACAGCGCACTCCTCGTATTGAAAAAGGTGCATGAGAATGTTTTTTGTGTTCCTGCAACGCACGACCCAAATAACCATGGTGGGTGCCCTAAAAAATAATATTTGCTATATATTGCCACGTTCCATTTTACACGTTTTTGTTATCGTTCCGAAACACCACACGATTCTCGGCGCAAACCGCGCCTGCAGGTTTCGAGAAGGTTCCGGACTGTAGTAGATCATTTCG